>APFE030105542.1:0-14037 GCA_000404065.3 Pinus taeda | reverse complement strand
GTGTACATTCACAGTGTTGGGTGATTTAGCTTTGCTTGAGGTGAAGAAGGGCTTCTTAGCTGGAGGATGATGCTGGGTTAGAGCACATGGTTGTAATCTTCTTGCTACTTTTCATCTGAATAAAGCTATTCTTGTTTCCTTCCATATTCTTGTCTACCCATTTATATGTGCTTGTATATGGTTAATGCACATCTGATTTTGCATTATTTATTAACTTAGATCCTTGTTTCTTGAATAGTAGTATGTTGTTGTGACTCTATAGGTCCTTTTGAAGCTGAGCAGACAAAGAGCAAGCGGCAAAACTCTATCAAGAAGGAGAGGAAATCGAGCGCAAGACTCAGGTTGGCCCTCTTAGTTCTCCTCATCTATTTTAATAAAAGGAATCAATAGTAAACTTTGACTGTTTGTTTCTAAGATAGCCACCCATCTTAGTGGGAATAGCAGCATCTATGTGGACACTATTCCCGTATAACAAAATGGTGACTCCGCTGGGGAGCGACTAGATTACTTGTTAGCCTATCTATCCTTGTTTATTTTATAAACATACAGACGGAGCCTGAAGTCAAGCCAGATAGCCTTCGAACTGCATCATACAAATGCAAAGTAGATCAATGCTGCTTCAGTCAATCTCCGTGTTTTGTTTATGAATTAAACAATAGATCTGCAAGCAATCTAATTTCCCTGAGTGGTGGCTCTAGTAACCTCTTAGATCACCCCTGTGTTTTACATACACTGATCTTTACTTATTCTGCCTAAAACACCTGAACTAGATTGCAAACTGTGAGTGAAATCTCGTTCAAAGTCTCGCACTGTAACCATCGCACCCTGCCTTCAAGGCAGCCTGTATGCATCGGACTTCTCGAATGGAGTAGGTGCCCTGCATACTGAGTTCATTATGTAACAGGTGCGATGGTCAGGGAGGATTGATTTTACCCTCCGACTATGGATTTTTCTCACTGTTTTCAGTCTTATTCAAGAGTTTTGTTGTCTGTAATCAGTGTACTTCTGTGAATACCTCCTTCTCTTGCATTATTCCGCCTCCTTAGTGCAAATAAATATAAACATTTTTTATGTATTGTGTGTCATTTTAGTTCTCTTTTGCAAAAAGTAGCATAGTGGCACTATCGTCTCTAGATCTGAAAGTGTCGTAGCTGTCGTTTTCAGTTTTAGAAAGAAATTCCATTGTTTTAGATAGTTTATTATACAGTTACTATTGCATAGGATTTGGATTACTAGTTTTAAATTGTCAAAAAGCAATTTGCATTTCAAAATCACAAAGTGTCTCTCTTGCTTTCACTTTGTTTTGAAAAAGAATCTTGTTGAGTACAGTCGCTTTAAAAGTAATTCAGTTTTGCAGATAGCTTTCTTAGCATCATTTACACATTAAGAGAGTTGAAAACCAATACATACATGTGCATTTTCATTTTGAATGCTTGGCTTGATTTAGGACTGTGCATATTAGCGTGTGCTCTGTGCCCTGTGAAGAAAAGATGCTTGACTTTCTTCCATTTAGTAGCTAGGATTTTCATTGCTCAAAGAAGATAAAATGTATGTTTATCATCTTAGACTGCATTTAGGAATTATACATACATCACGTGGTGAACCTGAAAGGCAAACTGTTAAGCAAGATCAACTTAAAATAAATCTCAATGAATCTAACAACGTTTTGGAACTTAACGCACAACATCTAGAGGTCTAGGCTAGAGACGTATTCCGGCATCGTAAAGCCTGGTAACTATTCCTTTCAGTGCTGGTTGGGTGATTCCTCCACTCTGAGACAGAAAATGCTAGTACAAACTTGTGCTCCCACATACCGTCGCGTATATATTGGGAGACCACAATAGGCTGCATCCTTTATCCTTAGGAAGCCGTGTCTGCTTCCCTATCGATCGTAATGCACCGAACACAACATTCAAGAAGACTGACTGTCGTACCATAAAAAGTATTATGCAGTTTTATGATTGGTTTGGTTCTGCCTAGATCTCCTAAGAAGTCCATTTTGCTCCTTTTCAGACTCCTTAAAGGAAAAGGTCCTCTGAGCACTTGTCACTTCAAGCTCAATAGAAATTGAAGGTGACTAGAGTCATCTTTTGTTTTTTCTCAACTCTTGAAAATTGAAAAAACAAGTTGTGTCCAAGAGTCTAAAAACTTATTTTAATCGCAATAACGTCACAAATTCCCCCATTGATCTTCAAGTCGAGAAAATGGAGTCTACCAACCAAGGATTTCCCCGTGAAGGAAATCCTAGTCCCTTCCTATCTTGGGGAGATGTTGGTCCACCCCATATGGCCACTTTGTCACTTCCGGGATTGACAATTGGTTTGTCGGTCTGGCTCTTCTCTACCTCTGTCGTTCAGAATCTCGTAATTCCTGAACAGTCTAATCAGCAACTAGCCGACACTAGAGTTGTCTCCCAACCTTCTACTTCATTTGATTCTCCCTCTCCTCCTTCCTCTTCGCTTGATAAAGCCGATAAAGCTAAAAGTCAAGTAACTGAGAAGAAGAAGAAGCAGAAAGAGAAAAGGAAAAGAAGAAAAGGAACCAATCGAAGGGAGCAACCAATATCATCTAGCAAAAAATTCCACACACCGCACAGTCGAACCTAAATATCCTTGTGTCATGCAAGGAGCCACTATCACCGAGATTGTCCCTGCATCCCTCGGATCTTAAGGGACTGGTCTCCTCGTTTGCACAATCTGGTAGCATCAACCTCTGGCAATCATGTTGAATGCTCACCGTGAACCAGTGAAAGTGAAGCACATGGACAAAGAAGGAATCCTAAACTTCCTTGTAAGTTGTGTGAAGGCGATCACACCGTCCACCGTTGTCCCTTCCTTGAAGAGGCTAAAAGAGTTTTAGATAATTGTTCGGTTTCACCATTACGACTTCCTCTTGGATATCAAAAACTCTTGTCAAGCCCTCCACCGGTTGAAAATCCGACTAGCCCATCCTTGTGGTCAGCCGAAGCACCTATCGTTGAAAATGAACCCTCGGAATCCATACCAGACGAAAGTCAAAGGGTCGATACAGTATTTGACCCGGTATTGCCTTCAGAGTGTTCATATTCGAACGACACTGTCACTGAAGAGAAAGAGAATGACACCATTCAAATTCTTTTCATCAACACCGACTCCGATGAGCTTGGGGGCAGTCCTCCCGTTCCTTTACCGCAGGAAGGAAGTTCATCAGAGTCCTACCCAGCCGTCTATTCTGTCCCACCACCAAGCAACCTAGTTGTTTCCTTCGACTGGAATCTACTGGGTAGACCTCGTTTACCAGCCATTGTACCATTCAGAATTATTGTACAAGCTTACAAAATGGTCATGGTTGGTACCATCATTGATGAAGGGGCTTCTGTGAGCATCCTTTCCTCAATTGCTTGGAAAGCGCTTGGTTCACCATCGCTTTTGCCTGAAATGAGAAATCTAACAGGCTTCGACAAGGGAACTAGTCGACCTTTAGGGATCCTTCCAAATGTGCCCATTACTTTGAGAAGGAAAAATGTTCACATGAATGTTATGGTAGTTCAAGGACCTTAATATTATAATCTACTCCTTGGACGTGACTATATTTATTGCATGGGAGCCATCGTCTCCTCACTCTTTAGAGTAATGTGTTTTCCGCACGAAGGCAGAATGGTCAAGCTCGTGGACCAAATGTCATTCCTTGGATCACACATCGCAAATAGTCAAACATCGTCCCTAAATGGTCTTTCCATGCAAGAAATGTCTCATTGATCTCCAGTCCGTCCACCTGATGAGCGCGAGTGATTCAGGAGGATGTGACTGAAACCCAGGGGGCATGCACCTTGGTCTGTTTCGGCAAGAAAACCTTGGGTATAGGGTTGATTTCCATGAGGGATATATGACTATTCTGGCAAACCTGTCCTCACAGGAAAATGGGAATAGACTGGAATAAGATACCTTTGTTAAGGTTATGCCGAGTGGCACCACTCCCCTTTGTTTGTTTCGATAGACATCACCGAGAAAGAATTTTATTTGCTACGCGGATGAAACTTTCTTGGTAAGCTGGAAATTTTTCGAAGTACTTTGGGGCATGCAAACCTTTCCGCATGCAAGTGAAGAGCAGCTATTTATTTTTTAAATTTGTAGGACCTCTAACCCTTTAAACCCGTAAGGCTAGTCGTTTCCTAAATTGCATAAAGAAAGGGTTTGGGGCAAAGCTTCAAAAGGTGCAAGCTCCATAAAAAATGGCATCTTCAATGAGATGTTTCTTATCATACGACTGGCCAACAATGTTGTCATAGGGTTCAAGCTCGTTGAAAAATAAACTCTCCACGAGCAGTTTTAGCACATAGTTCAAGCTCGTTAAAAGATAAACATAAGCCATGAGCAATTTTTTCTCCCCACGTTCAAGCTCATTAAAAAATGAACAGGTAAATAGCCATTGTGAATGCCTTATCGCCAGCTCTTGAGCCTTGGTCGTGTTCACACCATCACCTCCACTCTATTTTTAGCCGATCATTCACCCCCATATGATTGTTTACCCCTTCGAGGAACATCTGCAAAGATTGATTCTGCTAGCCATCCTTGTAACACTGTCGTGATTGGGAATTTCCAAATCTTACCTGGAATCAGCTGCTACCCGAAACTATCACTCGTTCCTCAAAAACGAGTCTTCTTTAAGCTATTTTCACCTGACTCGTAAAATATGAAAATATTGTTGAGTGATTAGCCTCTTCGGCTTGTTAAAAAGGCATCGGAAGTGCTATCCCTCCTCTATATTTTACTCTTTTTGGACCTGAGGGATTATTACACAAAAAGATCGAGCGCTTGTCTTGTTCGGCTTGTTAAAACTAACGAAAATTCATCCCTTTTGTATTATTTTACGCTTTTCGAACTTAAGGGATTATACAACTAAAAATAATCTTTGGAGTCTTCTTTCCGTTTCTCTCAGAATCTCTAAAATTGAAAGAGACCGAGTTATCTTTGTCGTTAAACTCGTTAAAACTAAATAGCGACAGACTCATCCAACAGGACGAGAACGAGTTTCACTGTCACTAGGCTCACTAAAATATAGCGACAGGTTCGCCCGAAGGGCGGATTATAGAACAAGCATATGTATCTCTTCAGCTGACAAAAAATTAAGAGGTATTGTCAGCAATGACTGGGGAAATTGGGAAGAAAACAAGAAGAAACTTTATTGGTAGCAAGTCACTCTTGAACATGACACTTTCCTTCTGCATCCATGCCGGGTTGGGTTGTTCCGTTCACTGGTCCTCACCATTGGTCCATCACGCCATCCATATTTTGGGTTAACGCTACCAATCCATCGTCAGTATCACCGATATGTTCAAGAGAAGTGATTAAGACAATTCACCTGTGTCTCACCCACTGCAATACATTCATGCTTCATTCCTTCATGATCGCCACCTTGAAGCCTATATCATCAATTTGTTTTCACCTCCAAAATCATTTTCTTCGTTCCGTGTCGTTGATTTGGGATTCATTAAGGCCCTCCTGCGATAGGTTGCTTCTTGTCGACATCAGCTCATTATCCAAGAAGTTGACTTAGGAACAACCCTTTCAGTGCTTTGAAGCTTGCATGCCTTAATGGCAAGTTTCTCACTTTCGGCGACAGGTTTACATCAATGGCCTTCAACTGAGATATTTTGCGTGGTGTTCGACGCCAAGTCGCTTTTTCAAACCACATAAATTGTACTATAGTACCTTGAGGGTCATTTTAATTATTGGTGATTCCTCTCGCGCCTCTTAACAGCTTACATCATTGGCTGGTAATCAGGTGATGTCTTTCCATGTTTGACTCCAAAACATTTTTCACATGGACCGACTTGTACTCCGAGTGAAGATTGGACAAGTTTTGAAGACCTCGGATCTAGTTTCATCCATCCGGGTTGAGATATATTCAGGAATATAAAAACATCCAGTGTACATCATTGCCAAACAGATGATCATCCAAATCAAAGGATGATGTGTCCATATCATCAGTCTGTCACACAGACGATCATCTGTCCTATGTACATGAAAGATGAATTTATAAACCTGAGCATGGGAATGCTCGCCTCAGCTAGATCATGAAAAATGTTGTCAAAATAATCTATTGTATTGTATCTTATTACAGGTCGCCTCCCAGCTCGTAAAAACTTCGGATCCTCATAGTAAAGCATTTCACCCCACATCAAAAAAGATTAACGACCTCATGCTTTAGGGGGCAATTGTTATAGAACTTTTTGGGCACTCAACCCCAATCACAAATGTCCAAAATCGAGGGCTCCTAAGTCCCTAAAAGTGTTGCTTCACTGCCTAAAGGAACAAGGTCAACTGATTACATCATCTCCCAGAAGTTCTCCACTAAAATCTGCTCATAAATGGTCAAAACTGGACCATACTGAAAGCTCAATGCAGAGGGTGCGATGCATATCACCTTCCCAATGTACAGGGTGCGATGCATATTGTTTTGTCGCTCTGTAGGGTGTGATAGTCAGGAATGGACAAATAGCAGGGACAAAAATGCGAGGTGGAAGATCATGGAATCTTCCAGAATCTTCCCCTCTGACACTTGACACTCCATTTTCAACCAGGGATGAGTAAGAGATCATCATTCTCCAAGTGGAAGCAGGAACTATCAGAGAGAAGACACTAATCAAGATCCCAAAAGATGACTCACCACTCTGTAATCATATATATATTGATCCCTCATCACAGAGATCCGGAGGCTAGAATTTTGTAACTTATAGAGAATTGTTGTTGGTATTTTGGTGTACATTCACAGTGTGGTGCTTTAGCTTTGCTTGAGGTGAAGAAGGGCTTCTTAGCTGGAGGATGATGCTGGGTTAGAGCACATGGTTGTAATCTTCTTGCTACTTTTCATTTGAATAAAGCTATTCTTGTTTCCTTCCATATTCTTATGTACTTGTTTATATATGCTTGTATATGGTTAATGCACATTTGACCCTGCATTATTTATGAATTTAGATCCTTGTTTCTTGCATAGCAGTATGTTGCTGTCATTCCACAGGTCTTTTTGAAGCTGAGTAGACAAAGAAGAAGCGGCACAACTCTATCAAGAAGAAGAGGAAATCAAGCGCAAGACTCAGGTTGGCCCTCTTGGTTCTCCTCTCATCTATTTTCATAAAAGGAATCAATAGTAGACTTTGATTGTTTGTTTCTAATATAGCCACCCATCTTAGTGGGAATAGAAGCATCCGAGTGGACACTATTCCCATATAAAAAAATGGTGACTCCACTGCGGAGCGACTAGAATACTTGTTAGCTTATCTATCCTTGTTTCTTTTATAAACATACAGATGGAGCCTGAAGTCAAGCTAGCTAACCTTCGAACTGCATTTGTCATACAAATGCAAAGTATATCAATGCTGCTTCAGTCAATCTTCGTGTTTTGTTTATGAATTAAACAATAGATCTGCAAGCAATCTAATTGCCTTGAGTGGTGGCTCTAGTAACCTCTTAGATCACCCTTGTGTTTTACATACATTGATCTTTACTTATTCAGCCTAAACACCTGAACTAGATTACAAACTGTGAGTGAAATCGCATTCAAAATCTCGCACTGCTACCATCGCACCCTGCCTTCAAGGCAGCCTATATGCATCGTACTTCCTGAATGGAGTAGGTGCACTACATACTGAGTTCACTGTGTAACAGGTGCGATGGGCAGGGAGGATTGAATTTACCCTCCGAATGTGGATTTTTCTCACTCTTTTCAGTCTTATTCATGAGTTCTGTTGTCTGTAATCAGTGTACTCTTGTGAATACCCCCTTCTCTTGCATTATTCCACCTCCTTAGTGCAAAGAACTATAAATGTTTTTCATGTATTGTGCGTCGTTTTAGTTCTCTTTTGCAAAATGTAGCATAGTCGAACTATCGTCTCTAGATCTGAAAGTGTCGTAGCTGTCTTTTTCAGTTTTAGAAACAAAATCCATTGTTTTAGATAGTCGATTATACAATTACTATTGCATAGGATTTGAACTACTAGTTTTAAAGTGTCGAAAAGCAATTTCCATTTCAAAATCGCAAAGTGTCCCTCTTGCTTTCATTTCGTTTTGAAAAAGAATTTTGTTGAGTACTATCACTTTAAAAGTAATTCAATTTTGCACATATCTTTCTTAACGTCATTCACACATTAAGAGAGCTGAAAAACAAATACATGCATGTGCATTTGCATTTTGAATGCTTGGCTTGATTTAGGACTGTGCATTTTAGCATGTGCTCTGTGCTCTATGAAGAAATTATGCTTGACTTTCTTCCCTTTAGTAGCTAGGATTTTCATTGCTGAAAGAAGATAAAAATGTTTGTTTATCATCTTAGACTACATTTTAGGAATTATACATACATCACATGGTGAACTTGAAAGGAAAAATATTAAGCAAGATCAACTTAAAATAAATCCAATGAATCTAACAATGCTTTGGAACTTAACGCACAACATCTAGAGGTCTAGGCTAGAGACGTATTCCGGCGTCCTTAAGCCTGGTAACTGTTGCTTTCAGTGTTGGTTGGGTGATTCCTCCACTCTGAGACGACAAGTGCCAGTATGGACTTGTGCTCGCACATAATGTCGCGTATATATTGGGAGACTACAATAGGCTGCATCCTTTATCCTTAGGAATCCGTGTCTGCCGCCTTATCGATCGTAATGCACCGAACACAGAATTCGGGAAGATTGACTGTTGTACCGTAAAAAGTATTCTACAGTTTTACGATTGGTTTGGTAATCCTCTCTACCTAGATCTCCATAGAATTCCATTTTACTCCTTTTCAGACTCCTTAAAGGAAAAGGTCCTCTAAGTGCTTGTCACTTCAAGCTCAATAAAAATTGAAGGCAACTAGAGTGATCTTTTGTTTTCTCTCGACTCTTTAAAATTGAAAAAAGAAGTTGTGTCCAAGCGTCTAAAAATTTATTTTAATCGGAATAACATCACAAATTCCCCCATTTATCTTTAGGTTGAGAAAATGGAGTCTACCAACCAAGGATTTCCCCGTGAAGGAAATCCTAGTCCCTTATCCTCTTGGGGAGATGTTGGTCCACCCCATATGGCCACTTTGTCACTTCCAAGATTGACAATTGGTTTGTCGGTCTAGCTCTTCTCTAGCTCTGTCGTTCAGAATCCCATAATTCCTGAACAATCTAATCAGCAACTAGACTACACTAGAGTTGCCTCCCAACCTTCTACTTCATCTGATTCTCCCTCTCCTCCTTCCTCTTCGCTTGATAAAGTAAATAAGGCCAAAAATCAAGTAACTAAGAAGAAGAAGAAGCAGAAGGAGAAAAAGGAAAAGAAGAAAAACGAACCAAAATAAAAAGGGAGCAACCAAGTATCGTCTAGCAAAAATTCACACACCGCACAGTCGAAACCTAAATATCCTTGCGTCATTTGCAATGGAGACCACTATCACCGAGATTGTCCCTGCATCCGTCGGATCTTAAGGGACTGGTCTCCTCCTTTGCATAATCTGGTAGCATCAACCTCTGGCGATCACGTTGAATGCTCACCATCAACCAGTGGAAGTGAAGCACATGGACAAAGAAGGAATCCTAAACTTCCTTGTAAGCTGTGTGAAGGCGATCACGTCATCCACCGTCGTCCCTTCCTTGAAGAGGCTAAAAGAGTTTTGGATAATTGTTTGGTTTCACCACTACAACTTCCTCCTGGATATCAAAATCTCTTGCCGAGCCCTCCACCGGTTGAAAATCCAGTTGTCTCGTCATTGTGGTCAGCCAAAGCACCTATCATTGAAAATGAACCCTCTTAATTCATACCAAATGAAAGTCAAAGGGTCGATTCGGTAGTTGACCCGGTCTTGCCTTCAGAGTGTTTATCTTCGAATGATACCGTCACTGAAGAGAAAGAGAACAACACCGTTCAAATTCTTTTCATCAACACCGACTCCGATGGGCTTGGGGGCAGTCCTCCCATTCCTTTACTGCAGGAAGGAAGTTCATTAGAGTCATATCTGGCCGTCTATTCGGTCCCACCACCAAGCAACCTAGTTGTTTCCTTTGACTGGAATCTACTAGGCAGACCCCGTTTACCTGCCAGTGTACCATTTATAATAATTGTACAAGCTTACAGAATGGTCATGGATGGTATGAAGGGGCTTCTGTGAGTATCCTTTCCTCAACTGCTTGGAAAGCGCTTGTGTTGGAGAGGTAAATCCCCTCTACGGATAGAGGCGATCCCTACTAGCCCAAAGGGGGTCTAGCAACACTCAAACAATGCTACACCGCAGGTTCCTAGTTGTAATTAACAAGTGGGTAAAAGAAACCTACTTGGATTCCAACGCTACGTTTGTCGAAGAGATGATCCTCTCGCTCCTTCGCTTCATCCGATCACAGTTCTCCACTATCCTCGCGGACGGACACCTGCACAAGCAAAGAGAGAACAAACACAAGCGTAAAATCTACTAAAAACAACTATGTATCAGTCAGGAAGGATACAATTTACATTAATCATTCATAGGACAAATGGAAATGGAACCATAAGAGTAGTCATCTATCTTTATTAATCAGAAAATAGAGTAAGGTACAACCGAAGTCCTGACGCTGAGTCCTTCTCTAGAGGGTCCAGCCAGCATGTCTTCCAAGCATTCACCTTTGAAGCAAATCTCCCAAGTCAAAGAGGTCTCTCTCTCACATACAAGGCAACAAGCTCATAACCTTCCTCAAGCTCAAAAGCAATCCTCACTCAACACACCAAATGCCTACAAAGAGCAGCATTAATGCACTAAGAATTCCTCAATCAAATTCTATATGTTCCAAACTAGCTGCTCATGGGCAATGGAGGAGCCTTATAAAGGAGAAGGAGCCTCCATGAATAGGTAAAGGATGAGCTTTCCCCCATGAGAAGTGGATGATCAGTCGAACAGACATGTCAGAGAAAGGATGGAGACCTCAACAATGCTAACAGCCAAGTCTGGAGTCATCTGGAAGGCTGGCTGTTAGAACAAACTCGCCTAAACAGGATCAGCGCGGGTGCAAAACTGGGCTAGAGTGCTGGCATCACAAATCAACTGTAGAAGAGGTCTGGTCAGTGCACAGAGGTATGAACGGAGGGCGCGCTGTTCGTGATATTGGACCAGTGCGGAAAACACGTGTGCTTCCGCACTGGCAGCGCAGCAGTTAAGTTATCCTCCGCCGATCAGCGCGGTTATTTAATAAACAGACGCAATGATTCAATTAACTTAGGCAACGAGGGTTTTTTAGCCATTTCAGAGAGCATAAGTCAAGGTGAATGTGACTCTATAGCACAATAGGGAGACTGACATGATAACAGTGACAATTTACTGTGTAATAGATGCCCCGTAAAGCATGAAGCCCGAGAGAGTGGGAGGGGTGAAATGCTTTACAAGACTGCTGGACTGGAACACCACCAGGGAGAACCTGCAGGCAGATACAACTGATATTTCAATTACATGTAGTCTAGGCATGGGCGCAGCCATCCAAAAGACATATGACGAAAGGTCTGTGGTATGGACACAGCCACCTGGCCGAAGAGACCATAATGATAAGAGGTATGGTCGCAACCATCCTTAAGAAGACTCAGGTATTGTCGTAGCCATCCATCAATGAGTCACGTAATGATGTCCCACAAAATCGCAACCTGGTCCACAATGGACTAGGACCAGGGTCTTGCACTCCATCCAAACCCGAACAAAGTACAAGTTCAAACATGTGAATATAGGTGTCGAAGTCGAACATGTTTGAACATCGTCTGATTACCAGCCAATGATGAAAGCTGTTAACAGACACGAGAGGGACCACTAATGATGACGATGGTCCTCCAGGTACTATAGGTACAATCCACGGCATGTGAATGAATGAGCCAGTGTCGAACATCCGCGGAGTTGTTAGATCGGAGGTCAATGATGAAAACCTCACGTCGAACGCGAAGAACCTGCCATTGAGGCATGCAGGCTCCGAGGTACCCGAAGGGAGTCTCTAGGTCACTCTTGGATAATGAGCTGAAGTCGACAGGAAGTGATCTTTATCGAAGGTGGGCCATAATGTTTCCCACATCATCGACATGAGACGGGAAAAGACAAGTTTGTTTCGTGCGAAATATCAGAGGGAGGTTATACTTGCAGAGGCCAACTTCTCTTGAACATATCGGCGACACAACGACGGATTTGGCAGTATTTGGGGGTCAAATGATCAGAGGTCGTAATGAAAGGAAAATGAGCAGATGAATGGCCAAATAGGATAACCCAAACCCATGGAGGCAAAAGTGAAGCGAGATGAGATGTCCCCACCCAGACACGATTGCAAACAGTGCCATGTTCAAGAGCGACATACTGCCAATGACGACGATTACGGTTCCTTTATTTCCCCCACCATTTCTGGCGAGTACCCCGATTATTTTTGGATGACAAGCTTGACGGGGATAGCATATGCTTGGAGGGCGTCATTTCGACAAAGCCCGATGTCATTCAGTTTTAAAGAGCCTGACAAAGGAAAAGCTCGGCGCCTTTTCACATTTAGAGAGTTTGAAAGGACAGCTGAAAAGGAAACTCCTGGGGGGTGCTTTTTCGTAAATTTGTGTCTCTCGAGCCCGAAAAAGTATAAAACGATGCTCGAAAGAACCGCCGGATCATTGCGACCGAGGAGTACTTTTCATAAATAGTGATATTGACCTGAAAAAGTAAAAAAGCGATCGATACCACGTCGTTTTAGGACCGATAACGAGCACGAAACGAAAAACGCCCGGCGATCTTTGTTATTTTAAACGGTCAAAAAAGAGCTTTAAAACGACCGCCTCTCGTTCCTTTTAGACGAGCTGAGAGGGGGCTCGGCAATATTTTCTTGTTTGGTGTCAGAAAAGAGCTTAATGACGACATTTTGGTATCAAGTGTATAGGAATCCACCGCGACCATGTTGTTTTCGAGGACCTGCACATGACAAATACCCGCATAAACCTGTTCGATAGGGCGAAAAATCATAATAAAATATGCCTTGAGACATAATCTACCACATCTAGATGAGTTCATGGAAAAAACATAGTAAAAACCCACATTTACAAGGAATTTTGACCAAATTTGGAAATTTTACTATAAATAGGAGGTTTGTAAAACCATTTTTACCATTTTACCATTGGAGCTCTGGAGGACGTGAAATTACTACAAAGTTGACGGAGCTGATTCTGCCTCATCCGGACGCTGATTTCCCGACCGTTTGTTCCAGGTAGGTTCCCCTTGCCTTGTCTTGCATTTTGATTATATTTTTGTGCATTTTGACCGTAAGATTTGGCCATTTGGCCAAAATCTTTGCGCATTGGAGCGCTCTCGGTCAACGCGGATTTCCCTATCGGGTCCGCGCTGATCGGGCTTTCCAACACGTAGCCCGTTCTGGGTCAGCGAGGAAAACCCGTGTCCTTCCGCGCTGACCCAGTGAAAAACACACGGGGCGGCCATTTCAAGCGCGACTGTTTTAGAAACAGTCGCGCTGGCGCCGAGACACATTAATTTTTAAAATTTAAATGTTTTCTTCCACATGCAAGTTTCTAAATGGGTCTTGGGTGCTTTTGCAGGGCACAATGGCTTTTACTTGGTAGGAGAGGGACCATGACAATGAGGATATTGCCGCTTTTGCTGATGCCAGATGCTGCAATGCTATGCGGGCATGCGGTTTGTTGAAGTTCTTCCGTACTCCGAGACTGAGAGCCCAGCCAGACCTGCTGGAGCTGTTGGTTAGGGCGTGGAACCCAGTGGATGGAAAATTCACCATCCGGGGTCGAGACATTGAGTTCGACTCCAGTGATATATACTTTTTGACTGGGTTGTCCCGTCGAGGCCCGGTGCCCATTCTAGAGGGGCAGCGTCCTAGCGGTGAGACGCTAGACCGGTTGATTGCTCGTGTCTGCCCACAGGCGGTTAAGACACGGAGTGGGAAGTGCAGCATCCCATCGGTGGGTGTCGATGAGCACGCCGACATAGTTCTCCGCACTATCCTTTTTCTGGTCACGCGGGCAGCGGGGAGTTTGGCGAACCATGAGGCCTCAAAGGCCAATCTCTTACTTGCTCTAGATTGCTTAGAGCCTA
>APFE030105536.1:0-16206 GCA_000404065.3 Pinus taeda | reverse complement strand
ACCATGGGGCAATACCATGGTTCTTATTAATACCATCTATCTAATACCATGGCCCATTTGCAACTAACTGTGGTTCCTTCATTAAATGCGGGTTAACCACTTACAATTATTAATATGGGCTTTATTGACTCTTTACTTAATTATAACTATGACTCAATCCTATTACGTAAATAAGGGGGTTAGGGTGGGACACTAACAACCTGAAGGATTTGCGGTGAAGGGAAAGAAAGAACTGGTATGCAGGTTAAAAAAGTCTCTGTATGGGTTAAAACAGTCATGAAGGATGTGGTATCAGAAATTTGATAAATTTATTAGGGGACTTTGCTTCACCAGAAGCAAAGCAGATCACTGATCGTGTTATTTATCTGGTATTGTATGTGGATGATATGTTGCTGATTGGAAATGACAAAGAAATTATCTGGGATTTAAGACCCAATTGTCCTCCAAATTCGACATGAAGGATCTTGGTGCTACAAACTATATTTTAGGCATGGAAATTAAACAAGACCGAGTAAAGAGGAAGCTTTAGTTAAACTAGATGAAGAATTTTGAGACAATATTGCAGAGGTTAAATATTCAGGAGAGTACACCAGTGAACGTTCGTATTCCTATAGGTGTAAATTTATCTGTTGAACAATGTCCCAATACACAAGAAGAGGAAGAGGACATGTCTTGTGTTCCATACGCAAGTGTAGTCGGTAGCCTAATGTATGCAATGATTTTTACTAGACCATACATTGCACATGCAGTGGGAGTATTGAGCAGGTTTATGTCAAAACCAGGGAAGGATCATTGGACAACAGTGAAGCGGGTTTTCAGTTATTTGCATGGCACTAGTGATTATGGTCTGTTCTACCAAGGAAGACTAGGATTGGATAAAGTTTTGGACATCTGTGGCTCTGTTGATGAAAAATGGGATGGAGATCTGGATCAGAAAAGATCTACAAGTCGGTATGTATTTAGCCTATTTGGAGGTGCATTCAGTTGGATAAGCAAGAGACAATTTGTAGTGGCACTTTCAACTACAGAGGCAAAATACACGACAACCACTCATGCAAGCAAGGAAGCAATTTGGTTGCCGAGATTGTGTTCAAGAATTGGGTTAGTACAACTAGCTATAAGGATAGAATGTGATAGCCAAAGTGCAATTTTCTTGGCAAAGAACCGTGCTTATCATTCGAAGACAAAGCATGTTTATGTTCAATATCACTTTGTGAGGGATATGGTTGAGGACAAAAAGGTGTTGTTGGTAAAGGTGGACACTTTGAAGGATGCTGTAGATGCATTGACGAAGTCTGTGAGCACTAAGAAGTTTTCTTGGTATAGAGAAACAATGGGCATTGTAGGGCTGGACCAATGACTAAGCTCTCCTATGACCCCCTGTGTGGAAAGAAAACAACAAGTGGGAGAATGTTGGGTGTGTATTATATTATTTCCTATATTAGGTGGGTAGGCCTACCTATGGTTTTGTGCATGGGTTTTGCACATGGTTTTGGGCATGATGATTTTCTGCCCATGGTATCTTGTATAACTTGTCATGGGAACTACGATTATGTTCTAATCCAGGGTTAATGGATTGGGGTTTATGAATGCTTCAACATGTATATATATGTATTGTAACATCGAAAGGAATATAATGAAAAATCGATCTGGTAGTCTTGATTTTGGGATCCAGGGGAAAATATCTGTGTATTTGTTTTGTGTTTCTTGCCATTGTACATTTTCTGTTTTTAATAATTCGTTTGCAGGGAATTTCTGTATAGGGTTAAAACCTACACTATTGATAAAAACATGTTTTTACAAATGATGTCGAATAAAATAATAGAACCATAGTATGAAGATACTATTAACACCCTTGAATGGAAAGATTGTGATTTTCAACAGTTTCAAGCTTATAAATGGCACTCAAGGCTTGAACCATAGCAGAAGAACTCAAATAAAGTTTGGACTTCAGGAATAACACAAATTAGATGTATGCCCAAAGTATTCAATTCGAAGAGCTAGTTTCTTAGCATGCAGGTAAATTGGACACAAAAAAAAGAATAATTTGACTTGAAGAAAGTGATAGAACTCATGTTCCCCTAAATCTGAGTTTTCTTAGAAAAATGTCGTGACTCCATACTCCAAGTAGAACTTTAAAGTTCATTTGCCTTGAAGAAAGTGATAGAACTCATGTTCCACTATCTCTTAGTTTTTTCAAAAAAACATTGTTACTCCCTACTCCAAGTAGAACTTTGAAGTTCTCTAAAGTGGGTTGTTTTTTGGATGCCTAAGGTAAATGAGTTGATATTTTATGAAGGTTTCTTAATAAACCACTTAATAATTCAACATGTCATACATTGATTGAGGTATGATCACTTGCAAAGCCGTAGAAAGAATTTGTATGGTTATTCATGAGAATTTTTGGTCAAGATTCCATTACGTTTATCGAAATACATCATTTATGTTCTATATTATCCTATACATGAAGATGTTATCTTTGGTCGAGCTCATAATGATATTGAGCTCATATCAGTTTGGGAACTTTTCATAAACAAAAGAGGTTTTGTATATAGTTTTAGAAATAATAATTGGGTTTTGAACCAACCAACTATCTAACTTAGATTCAACTAGAAACAAATCAAACTGAATTTGAATAAAATATATAAAATAGTTATTTTTTAATGAAACCAGTTATTTTTAATATTTCAAGCCATGATTCCAAACCATTTGAAGCAAAATATGCAAAGTGTTTTCATCTATATACGATGTAAGAGTGAATACATCAAAATGGAATAGAGTGCAATACATATCAACAACAAAATACATAATCAATGATGCTCTAAGTGGCCTCTAGAGTAAAAAAAAATGCTACAAGTTATTGGGCCATCGGCCTACTACAAATCATTGATCAACATGATCACTCATCAAACTCATCATTGATTCACGACTATTAGAAATGGGATCATCAAGAAGAGCTACATAAACATCATCTACCTCAAAGTCTTCAAAATTGGATTCCTCAACCCTATAATATGGTAGAAATTGAAAAATATTAATATGCCTAACAAATGAATTTGGTTTGAGTGAAGAGTTAATCTCCTCAACCTTATAATATGATAGAAAAATCTTAGCATATCGAACCAATTATTTTGCTTTGAGTGAAGGGGACTTTTTTGTTAAAGCCATGGTAGAGGAGTTCAACAATTAATACCACCAACATCAGTGAAGTTCAACAATCAATACCACCAACATCAAGGTACATAAAGGGATTCATGCTCCTGGTCAAATGCCAATCCCATACCCTCACACATGACCTAATTAAATGGAAACATTGCAATCCCCCAAATCGTGAAATCTTGAAAAAATGTTAAATTTGTTGGATTTTGAGGAGATCTAAAATTACAGTTTCTCCATATGAAATCCAGTGAGGTTGGAGCCACTCTCAAACATCTTAAAATGATTAATGGTAATGTTAAAAATTTAAATAAAAGGATGAATCCTTTTACTTCAAGAATTTAACATTACCATTGATTGTTAAGATTATTAGGGTTAATTTAGGTTTTTTTTTAAGGTTTAGGGTTTAGGAGGGGGAGGGTTGGTTTTATGACCAAGGGGAGCTATTTTGGGAGGAAAATAACCCTTTGTTTCCTACAAAAAAAACCTAGAAAACTACAACAAGGGGTCCTAGAATCCTAATGCATGCGAGACCTAATTAGGCTAATTAGGATCGATTTGTACGGATTAAGTACCAAATTGGTTGGTTTAGTACCTAACCAAGACAAATAGGCCCTCCAATTAGGTTTTTCTACAAGTTTGTTACCTAAAATTATATGACCGACCTATTTGATCGATTTCCAATTTAGACCGATTGGTTTTTAAAACTATGGGTCTATATACCTCTTATTTGGTTTAGGCTATGGTGTAATGTAATGTAATAAAGAGCTTACTCTAATCATGTAATATTGATTTCAACAAGGACCCAATACAATTTTGGTATCTATCATTGTGGAGGAATAAGGCTCCATTGCATTTTGATGAAGTTTTAAACACTCTTCTTGTAGCGTTTAGAAAAATTATTAATGGCTTTATTACATATAGGTTCTCAAAACAAGTTTAGGCTTTTTTACATGTAAAAGGATTTTTTGGAGTACCAAAGGAATACTCTTACATTATATTATTTGGATCTCAAGGAATTCCTCTTCTTCTCCCTCATTATGTCTCTGATAGGTTTTTCATATGGTAACTTTGTAGATAGTACAAGCTTTGGCTTGTTTCTTTAATGAAAAAGAAAAAGATAATTTATTTCATTGCCCATAAAAATTAGAGTTATTATTGTCCAAACAATATCTCATTTAAATGTATTTTATTCTTATTTTGATTCTTTTAGGATGAAGGAAGTCCAAGCATATGAAGGTTTTGACCTAGAAAGTATTTTTTTGACTTAAGATCTTCTATGAATTATGGTTCATTATTTGATTGATCACAACAAATAGATGAAGGTGGAGGAGACAATCAAAATATTCAAGAGAATTTTGTTGAATGTCAAAAGCCATATCTTCAAGATGATGTTAATACTTTGA
The DNA here is from genome assembly GCA_000404065.3 of Pinus taeda. Taxonomy (NCBI): domain Eukaryota; kingdom Viridiplantae; phylum Streptophyta; class Pinopsida; order Pinales; family Pinaceae; genus Pinus; species Pinus taeda. The sequence goes on along the minus strand of APFE030105536.1, from coordinate 11,644 downwards.
TTAGTAAAAATGACCAACATAGACAAAGAGGACAAACCACAACTAGTAAAGTTGTCATCTCTCCACATATTTCCTATAAAAGTTCTTCAATTTTCCAAAGTAAAAGTCACGAAGGTGATGGAGGTGATGGGGGTGACAAAGTTCCTCTTAGAAAGTGACTTAAAAAATCACACACTACTTCAGGAAATTCTAAATGAAAGAGGAATGCTATTGAAAACAAAATTCAAGATGTTTGGGATTGTGAAGTAATCTTTGAATATGTGGAAATTGATATTATAGCTGAAGAGCTTGATTTTACATAAAGATAGTTGATTGGTAGTAGGACTATAACTGAGGAATAGGTTTTTTATGGGCCAATAATCTTTGAAGAAGAACCAATTACTCTACACCATGTTGCATTTGATAAAGGATCTAAAAAGTTGCAAATTGAAAAATTCAATTTGAAAAATAAAAGGGCCGCTAAGAAGTGGAATATAGAAATAGATGTTGTAGAGGTTAAACCATCAAAGGTCTTAGAATTTCATCAAGCTACAAGAGATACTCTAAAATGTTCAATTAGTTAAAGAAAACATAATGTTAAAGAAAAACATAAATGAATTAGAATTTGCTATATTTCCTATACCATTGTTTCCAGAGCCAATACCTATTGTAAGACTCATTGATACACCTAAAGAGGCACCTAGTTCAAGCTCAAGATTAAAAATAACTTTGTGTTTGTTGATAAGAATAAGAAGGTATGTTGCAGATAATATTAGTAAATGGATCTCTTTAATCCTTGAATATTGTGAAGTAGCTACTCATTCAATTAGTATTTCTATTAGAATTTCAAATTTCAAAGAATATTTGCAAAAAGAAAGGATGTAGAAAAAGATGAACATTTTTATAAGGAAGTTATAATACCTTTGTTGCTAAGGTTTCAAGTATAAATGATACTCATAAAAGTGATAAAAATCTTCCATCTAGGACTTAACTTAGGCAATTACAAACATGCTGGTTAAAAAAAGTTTGTTGGCATTATGATGTATGTGCTGTACTTGATGGCAACCCACTTGTAGCAGAACATCTCTCTTGTATATGGTAACTAGATGAATCTATAGAAGAGATATTAGATGTGACAGAATGCATGACAGGATTACTTACAAGTGTGATGAAAATGCAGGGTAGCTTCAAGGAATCAGTTCAGAAAGCAACTCACTCAGATGACAGATCATAGTACTATAGGTTAACAGCACAAAGTTACAGATCAGACTACACAGAATGAAGAAAGAGAGGTATACAGGTTCACCATTGACCAAGCCGCGTATTCACGTGGGTTCACTATATACAAGTCGCGTATATGTACACATGCACTTTCACAAAAGGAAAAGCGCGTATAACTTGGAAAACTAAATGTTTGGTTTGAAGTATGTGGTCCATGGTATGTTGATCCATGGTATTGGTCCAAGGTATCGGGTCCGAGGTATTGACCCCAGGTATTTAGTCCAAGGTATTGGTCCTAAGTGGTTTTGGTCCATGGTATTGAGAAAGGCCTAAAACTATAAAAGGAGGAGAAGATCATTAGGCCAATGTGTGCAAGTATCGAATATCTGATATAGTGTGAGATCTAATATGCAGGTTATTAGCTTATGGTGTCGTGCTTGATCTGAAATGAAGAAGAACCTTAGCGCTTGATGAAGGATAAGATCTAATGATGTATCAGGATCTTAAGGCCTGAAGTGAATTATATTTATGTGGCTTGATCATGTATATGAATAACTGGTGCATGATGTAGTCTGTAAATATGATGATATGGGTATGACTGAAGTTTGGAACTGTTGTTATGTTTAAATCATATTTTACAGATTTGTACGCAGGTTCACTTTAGAAAAGGGGCATATACATGCTGGTTTTGCATATCAAAACATCGTATACATCATAAATTTGATTTGTAGATCTATACACTAGTTCGCTTTGAGGAAAGCAAGTATGCACATAGGTTCGACACATGGAAGTAGCGTATAAAATATGTTTTAGTTGCTTTTGTTTGCTGTTGCAGTGTTCTCGGTTATTGCTTGGGTTCTGGTTACTGTATTCTAGTGACAACATTATGAATGATCAGAGTGATTGATTGATTCGGTTGTGGTTGGTTCAAAAGGAGATTGGTCGATGCAGACATATTTGATGATTGAATGATGTTGTTGATGGATCCAGTCTGAAAATTTATGAAACATGGTCCCTAGAAGAAAAGAGAAGGTTGGAGCCTTCTGTAGGCTGACACCTACGTACTAGTAAACATATCAAGAGCTAGGGGGTTGTAGCTCCCTTCCAGTAGAAGCTGGAGAATGAGAGAAGGTTGTAGAATCTGTAGGTAAAAGCCTGCGTACTGGTGTAAGATTGCACCAGTACAAACATTGTAAACATAATTCTCTTATTATTAAAAAGAAAACATAGATGATTGCAACAGGTGGTTTTCACCCACATTGGGTTTCCACCTTATATCTTGGTGTTCATGTGTGTTTCTTGTGTGTGATGATCTGTTCTGTTTTTTACTACACCTAGTTACTGTATATATGGTTTTGATGCACTAATTAAAGATCAATATATGATGAATTAATTGAATCATAAGTTTGTTGGATATACGTTAGTTTCTCTAAACACAGTTGTGTGTACACGCAAGTTCCCTTAACTAAAGTAGCGTATATGAATCTGATTATGGAAATTAAAAGGTTATTGATTTGCTAATACTGATTCACTCACCCCCCTAGTATTATTTCAACAATTGGTATCAGAGCAGGTCGTTTAGAAGAAGCTTGATCGCTTAGAGGAAGATCCATCATCATGAGTAATCAAGAAAGCGGGGGATCCAACAGACCGCCAATCTTTGATGGGAGAAACTTTGTTTATTGGAAGGTAAGAACCACAACCTATGTTCAATCTCTTGGAACAGATGTATGGGAAATCATGGAAGGAGGATATACATTTCCATCAGCAATTCCTACAGATGCAACAGGTACAAATCAATATGAAACCAATGCCAAGGTTGTCAATACATTATTGGGAAGTCTGTCACAATCAGAGTTTGTCAAAGTTATGTAGCTCAAATCAGCCAAAGAAATATGGGACAAAATCGTTCTAAGTTACGAAGGAGACTCTCAGGTAAAACGTGCTAAACTGCAAACTCTCAGAATTCAATATGAAACTCTCAAGATGCACAATGATGAAAGTGTAGCTAGTTACTTCTTACATATAGATGAGATTTTTAATTGCATGAAGAATTCGGGTGAATAGATAAAGGAAGTTACCTTAGTTGAAAAAGTTTTAAGATCATTATTTGCTAAATTTGAATCAAAAGTATCTGCCATAGAAGAAAAGCATGATCTACAAACTATTACTATGACACAGCTTCACGGAATCTTAACTGCCTTTGAGATGAGAAAAGAAGGTCCATAAGATATGAGAGAAGCCGCATTTAAAGGTTCAACAAAAGGAAAAGAAAAACTCAATGAATTAGGACATATTTTAGAAGAAGAAGAGGAAGCGAACTTTGTCAAAAATCTTCAACGAGGTTTCGATAGATTCATAGGTAAACTACCTTTCAAATGTTTTGCCTGTGGTAGAGTCGGTCATTATGCTGCCAAATGTCCTCATAAAGATAAATATGATAAAGGGAAGGAAACTACAAAATGGAATAGAAAACAAAGTGTAAGTAAAAAGAGCTACTATACTCATGAAGATAGCAATGGTTTATCAAATAGTGATGAAGATGAAAATAGTAATGACTATAGACTTCTGATGGCTTATGAAGATGATGATTTTTTGGATGCTTTAGATGAATATGACCTTTATGAAGAAATCTCTAAACTCAAAATCTATTTAGAAGAAAAGAATATGATTATAGATACCTTGATGTTCTAACTTGCTAAAAGAGAAAAACACAATGAAAAACTAGAATGTGAAATTGTGGGTCTAAGAAAGGATCTTGAGAAAACAAAAGCTCTCAATCTTAGATTTGCTAAAGGATCAGAAACCTTAAATGAAATTATCAAAGTGCAGTGCTATCCTCTGATAAAGACAGGTCTTGGATGCACTGAAGAAACATATCAATCACAGAAGCCATCAACCTATATTAAAAGCTATCGTGATGCAACAAAGAGCAGTGAATAGTTTGACAATCGTTATCAAAGGAATAAATCAGATCACCAGGTGAATCAGGCTCAATTTACTTCAATGATGAACATAAGCCACAATCAACCTCAGGTAAATCATACTCAATTTGCTTCAAAGAATATCAATCAACAGGTCAATAGGAGGAACTTCAACTACAATCAATAGGTTAGTAGGAGGAACTTAAACTACAATCAACAGGTCAGTAGATTTGATAATCGTAGGAACTTCTTTAATGGTCAATGTTTCTCATGTCATAATTTTGGACACAAAGATGTTCAATGTGTTGCTTACAAAACTATCATGACTAGAGAAGCAAAAAATCAAAGAAATGTGACAGGGATCAAGAAAAGTTCCTATAATAGCTTTTCTCTTCTTGAAAATGAAATAGAATGCTCAATCTGTAAAAACTTTGGCCATGAAGAATTTGAATGCAAGAGTAGATTTCGGCAAATAGCTCAAAAATAGAAAACTCCATTAAATCCCAAAATATGGAGAAAGAAAGAACCACAAACAGAAAGATGTGGTATAGCCTTGTATGCAGAAGGACAAGAAAACCAGTGGTACATCGACAGTGGATGCTCAAAACACATGATAGGTGATAGAGAAAAAATACAATCATATAATGCCTTAGAAAAGGAAAAGAGTGTCTCATTTGGAAACGACACTCCTACTGTCATAAAAGGTAAACCCTTTGTTTTCTTGAAAGAAAAAGTTAAAGCTGGCAATGTTATGTATGTTGATGGCTTAAAGCATAATCTGTTGAGTGTGAGTCAAATGTGTGATCAAGGAAATGAAGTAGTGTTTCAATCAAATGGATGTTTTGTTCGTGAGCTTGATACAGGAGAAACCATGATTAAAGGGACAAGAACTCCAAAAAACCTATACATACTCAAGGGAGGACAAAAACAATGCTATCTAAGCAAAAATGATGAAAACTGGCTATGGCACAAAAGATTGGGACATCTAAGCTTTTCTCAAATAAGAAAAGCATGCAGATTCCAGGTTGTTCGTGATCTTCCGAATATCAACATTCCTAAAAATACTATATGCAATGTTGGCATTATGATACATATGTTGTACTTGGTGGCAACCCACTCATCTCAGATGATAAATTATAGTGCAGCAAAGTTATTTTCTGGTTCCACAGGTCTCCCGCACAAAAGGTGTGAACCAAAAGTTCACACACTTTCATGCAGAGAAAAGTTCCATTCATGCAGAGAAAAGTTCCTTTCATGCAGAGAAAAGTTCACGCACTTTCATGCAGAGAAAAGTTCCTTTCATGCAAAGAAAAGTTCACGCACTTTCATGTAGAGAAAAGTTCACGCAATTTCATGCAGAGAAAAGTTCCTTTCATGCAGAGAAAAGTTCACGCACTTTCATGCAGAGAAAAGTTCACACACTTTCATGCAGAGAAAAGCACACACACATGGGAAATCTTATGGTTGGTTCATGGTATTAGTCCAATAGTTTTTGATCCTATGGTTTTGGTCCATGGTATTGCATTCAAAAGAATTGAACCCAAGTATTGGGTCCGTGGTATTGTTTCTCAATGGTTTTGGTCCATGGTTTTGAGTGAGGCCTAGCCTATAAAAAGGAAAGGAGATCATTTCGCTAATCACAAGTGTTGAAAATCTTAAGAAGAGCAAGATCTGAATTTATGATAATCGGTTGGTGAGACATAGTTGAATCAACAAAGCAGGTGCGGAGGTGTGCTGAACAGTAGACAGTGCAGGTGCAGAGTTGTGCAGACTCGTCATGGCAGAAGTGCGGATATCTGTAGGTTTCCTTTGGTGAAGTTGCAGACATTTCTTGAAATATATTTTAGGTGTCTTTTATCTATTTCTGCAGAGATCTGGGTTTAAATTGGTGTCTGGTTACTGGTGTTATTTTCTGGTTACTGTATTTAGAGAAGTTATTTGTTTAAAGGAGATTGGGTGATGCACATGTACATGATGTTTTGGATCCAGTTTGAAAATTGATGAAACGTGGTCGCTGGAAGGAAAGAGAAGGTAGTAGCCTTCTGTAGGTCAGCACCTACGTACTAGTATTTCAGCTAGTACAAGAGCTAAGGGGGTTGTAGCTCCCTTCTAGAAGAAGCTAGAAAACAAGAGAGGGTTGTATCTCTCTGCAGGTTGCAGCCTGCGTACTGGTAAAAGACTGCATCAGTACAAAATCATTGTAAGAAGAAGTTTCTAATTGAAAGAAGATAGAGACATATTGCAACAGGTGGTTTTCACCCACATTGGGTTTCCACCTTACATATTGTGTTCCTTGGTGTGACTGTCTATTTTGTGTTCCTGCTCATTATTCTATGGTTCTCACATACAGATTAATGCCAAACATCTAAAGAATAAATTAAATTATAAGTTTTGAAGGTATATGCAAGTTTCAATTGTCAGATCTGAAAATATTTGTATAAATTGATAAGAGTTTGATAATACTGATTCACCCCCCCCTCTTAGTATTATTTCCAACAATTGGTATCAGAGCAGGTCCTTCAGAAGAAGCTTGATTGCTTGAAGGAAGATTTATCATCATGAGAAACTACAAGAGAGAAGCATCGATCAGGCTACCAATTTTTGATGGGACCAATTTTGTCTATTGGAAGGTAACAGTCACTGCCTATCTTCAATCTCTTGGTACAGAAGTCTGGGATATCATAGATGCAGGGTACACTTTTCCATCAGCAACTCCCACAGATCCGGCTGAGAAGAAGTAGTTTCAAACAAATGAAAAGGTTGTCAATACTCTATTAGGATGTCTATCTCAATCAGAATTCGTCAAGGTTATGTAGTATAAAACTGCAAAAGAAATATGGGACAAGATCATTCTGAGATATGAAGGAGATGAACAGGTAAAATGAGCAAAAATTCAAACCCTCAGAATTCAATATGAAAATATTAGAATGTACAATGATGAAAGTGTGGCTAACTATTTCCTACGAATAGATGAGATTGTTAATTGTATGAAAAACTTGGGTGAAGAAATAAAAGAGGCGGTTGTGGTTGAAAAGGTTCTAAGATCTTTGTCTCCTAAGTTTGAATCAAAAGTTTCTACAATAGAAGAAAAGGAGAATCTACAGAAAATTACCATGTCACAGTTACACGGAATTCTAACCGCTTATGAAATGAGGAAAGGAGGACCTTTAGACAGGAGAGAAGCTGCATTCAAGGCTTCAGGCAAAGGAGATTCCTATGAGTCAGGACATATGTCAGAAGAAGAGGAAGAATCAAATTTTGTCAAGAACCTTCAACGGGGTGCTGAGAGATTCAGAGGTAAGTTACCCTTCAAATGCTTTGCTTGTGGAAGAGTCGGTCACTATGATGCCAAGTGTCCTCAGAAAGACAAGCTTGACAAAGGTAAGGAACCCATTAGATGGAACAAGAAACAGAATGTAAGTAAGAAAAGCTACTACAGTCATGAAGACAATGATGGACTCTCAAATAGTGATGAAGATGAACGAGGTAATAATTATAGGCTTTTAATGATTTTTGAAGATGATGATTTCATGGATGCTATAGATGAAGAAGGTATTTATGAAGAGATTTCTAAACTCAAAATTTGTTTAGAAGAGAAAAATATGATTATTGATACTCTGCAATTTCAACTGGTTGAAAGGGAAAAACATCATGAAAAGTTAGAATGCGAAATTGTGGGACTTAGAAAAGAGATTGAGAAAACAAAAGCTTTTAATCTTAGATTTGTTAAAGGATCTAAAACTCTAGATGAGATTATCAATGTGCATCGTTCTCCCCTAATCAAGACAGGTTTGGGATACAATGAAGAAACATCTCAAGCGCATAAACCATCCACCTCCAAAAGTTATCTTGATGCAGCAAGGTGGAGTGAGCAAAGGCCCAATGGAGATCACCAGGTAAATCAGGTACAATTTACCTCAAGATTGAACAAAGACTACCAGGTAAATCGAGGGCAATCCACCTTAAGGATGAACAGAAGCTACAATCAACCACAGGTAAAATTTTCTCAATCTACCTCAAGAATGGATGACAGTAGAAACTACAATCGTTTGGTTGGTAGATTTGATAATCACAGGTGTTTCTTTAATGGCCAATGCTTCTCTTGTCATAACTTTGGTCACAAAGCAACTCAATGTGTTGCCTATAAGACAATCATGACTAGAAAAGCTCAAAAACAAAGAAGTATGACTGGGATCATGAAAAGAACCTACAATAACTTTTTTTCTATTGAAAACAAAATTGAATATTCTATTTGTAACAACTTCGGTCATGAAGATTCTGAATGCAAGAGCAAGTTTCGACAAACAACTTAGAAGGAACAAGCCTCAAGTGCCAAAACATGGAGAATGAAAGAACTGCAACCAGAAAGATGCGGTATAGCCTTATATGCAGAAGGGCAGGAAAATCAATGGTACATCGACAGTGGATGTTCAAAACATATGATGGGTGATAAGGAAAAACTTCAGTTGTATAGTGCCTTAGAAAAGGAGAAGAAGGTCTCATTTGGAAATGACACCCCTGCTCTCATAAAAGGTAAAGGTTATGTTCTGTTGAAAGAAAAGGTCAAAGCTGGAAATGTTATGTATGTTGATGGCTTAAAGCATAATCTATTGAGTGTCAGTTAGATGTGTGATCAAGGAACTGAGGTAATATTTCGATCAAATGGATGTAGTGTTCGTGATCTTGATACAGGAGAAATAGTGATCAAAGGCATAAAAACTCCAAATAATTTATATATATTCAAAGAAGGACAACATCAATGCTATCTAAGCAAGAATGATGAACACTGGCTATGGCACCGGAGATTGGGGAACCTAAGCTTCTCACAAATAAGGAAAGCATGCAAATACCAGGCAGTTCATGGTCTTCCAGAAATCAATATTCTAGACAATACAATATGCAAGTCATGTCAGTTTGGTAAGCAAACTAGGACTAACTTCCCTGAGAAAGAAGGATCAGCTAGCATGCCACTTGAGCTTGTCCATACTGATGTATGTGGTCTGTCTAGGAAAAGGTCGCCTCGGGGAGAAGAATACTTTATATTATTCATTGACAACTATTCAAGGATGGTCTGGATAGGACTTATGAAGCACAAAGATGAAGCCTTTGAAAAATTAAAATCCTTCAAATCTTTGGTTGAAAACGAATCAGATCACAAAATTAAATGCCTCAGATCTGATAGAGGTGGGGAGTTTAGCTCAAATGAATTTTCCGATTTTTGTGAAGAACATGGAATAAGAAGAGAATTCTCTATAGCCAGGACTCCTTAGCAAAATGGAGTAGTGGAAAGGATGAACAGAATGGTTCAACAAATGGCTCGTGCTATGCTTGATGAGTCTAGAACTCCCGCAACTTTCTTGGATGAAGCCGCATTTGCTGCAGTTGTTATTCTCAACAAAACAAATGTCCGGGTGAACAACACTCAAACCCCTCATGAGCTCTGGTATGGTGAGACTCCTTCGGTAAAATATTTCAAATTTTTTGGGAGTAAATGCTACATCAAAAATACTGATGAAAATCTTGGCAAGTTTGAACCCAGAGCAGATGAAGGCATTCTTCTCAGTTACTCTCCCCACAACAAAGCATATAAGTGTTACAATAAAAGGCTTTGGAAAATTGTTGAAAGTATTGATATAGTGGTTGATGAAGATGAAAACACTCTTAGGCAGGTAAGATCTGAAGATTTCGAAGATGAAGAGGACTATCCATCTACATCAAATTAGATTCATGATGAAGAAGAAGAGACCAATGAGGCACTAGAAGAATAGATAAGGATAGAAGAAAAGACTCCATCCAGGTACGTTCAGAAGAATCATCTAGAATCTCAGATTTTGGGGCAGAAAGATGCTAGTATACAAACAAGAAGAGAAATAGCAGAAGCTTCAAGCTATTTGGCATTACTCTACTCCACTGAGCCACAAAATGTAAAAGAGGCATGCAAAGATGAATGCTGGGTCAAGGCAATGGATGATGAACTTGAGTAGATTGAAAAGAACAACACTTGGGAGTTGGTTCCTAGACCAAAAGATAGGAATGTCATAGGGACAAAATGGATATTCAAAAACAAGTTGAATGAAAATGGGGAAGTTGTTAGAAATAAGGCCAGACTTGTTTGTAAAGGGTATGCTCAACAAGAAGGAATAGACTTTGAAGAAAATTTTGCTCCCGTTGCTAGACTTGAGGCCATGAGAATGTTCCTTGCTCTCTCTAGCTTTCAGAAATTCAAAGTATTTCAAATGCATGTGAAATCTGCCTTTCTAAATGGAGACTTAGAAGAAGAAGTGTACATTGAGCAACCAGATGAATCCATCCTTGGGAATGATCCAAAACTTGTATGCAGACTTAAGAAGGCTCTCTATGGTCTTAAAAAGGCTCTAAGGGCTTGGTACTATTGTCTGGACAAATACCTTCATCAACAATGTTTTTCAAAGGGATTGGCAGATAGCAATCTTTATATAAAAATTGAAAATGACAAATTGCTAATACTTGTTGTGTATGTTGATGATATCATATTTGGCAGCAATGAAGAAGCTATGAGTCAAAATTTTGCCTTGGTGATGTAGAAAGAATTCGAAATGTCCTTGATTGGAGAGCTGACATATTTTCTTGGTTTACAAATCCAACAAAATGAAGGCGGTATCTTTTTATCTCAAACCAGGTACCTCAAGCAGATCTTGAAGAAATATGGGATGGAGGATTCGAACCTGTATGTACCCCGATGGTGACAGGATGCAGCCTCAGCGAAAATGATGACTCGGCAGTAGTGCATCAACCAACCTATAGATCTATGGTTGGTAGTCTTCTCTATCTAACAGGAACCCGACCAGACATCATGCATGTAGTGGGAATAGTTGGAAGATTTCAGGAAAACCCAAAGGAAACTCATCTTCAGGCAGTAAAGAGAATTTTCAAGTATCTTCAAGGAACTCAAAACTATGTGTTGAGGGATTTGATCTCGTAGGGATTTTGGGTGGAAACCCTAGTAGACTGAAAGTTGTCTAAACAAAGAAACATGCACTCACACAGCCATTATGCTATCAAAAGCTAATTCTAAAGTAAGAAGGACGTACCTCAGGTCCGACGTTCGAGTAGTTCCTCAAGGGTCCAAACCCTTGTTCACGTCCCTTTCGCTCCTTTGCCCTGCAAAACCAACAATTCCAAAGAATGCAACAATATATGGAAAAAGATTTATACAAAAATCATCTTTATGTTATAAAAGAAGGAAGTTAGTTATGAACTTTAAACAACCATTCATACATGAAATTCAAACATGAACATCATAAACATAAAGAAGAAGCATATCAGGAATCAAGACGTGTTTCTTTATTATAGACAAATAGAATATACAAAAGGAGTAATATCACCTGAGTAACCTTTTGCAGGCTCCAACCAAAGCTTCCTTCCGGATCCATCCCGCCTCAAGCCTCTAGCATATCTCCTTCCAAGACTCACTCCATGATGCCATAACTAGTGGATGAACATCAAATCACAAGGAAACAAGGGTTCCCTGTACAAATGGG
>APFE030105530.1:0-17330 GCA_000404065.3 Pinus taeda | reverse complement strand
CGAACTACTAGGCACCTACGCACTCAACTACAGAGCCTTCTCCTACTCTACAACCCACAGGCACACTTTACTCTTCGACTCAATCACTTAGACTTCTCATCCTTATATTTTTTCTTAGTTCTTCTTTTACACTTAGAGCCTCACTCTATTTATAAAACACGGACCATGGGTAGGTCTATCCATCTGACATTACATTACAAAAGCCAGGGTGGATAACCCTGTGACTCTATTATATTTTCGCGCCCCACGCCCGCAATTCGTGGAGCCCGCAATTCGTGGAGCCCGCAATTCGTGGAGCTTTTACAACAAGATTCAGTCAAAACTTGGGCCTTAAGCCTCAAAACATGCCTTGGGGGGATTCCATGCCCAATAGGCCCCCAACAAAAACATCATGACTTGCCCTCAAGTCACTCTATTGGCACGGAGATCTTTAGGGAGAGTCCCTCCAATTTTTCTCGAATTGTGGCAAGGTCAACAACACACTGAGTTGCTACTTGTTGGATCTGCTACATACGTTATTCTGAGATCTCTATGTCAGAAGTGCTTCTCTACATTAAGGCGTGCATCCCTTGCATTTGTATGAGCTTGCCTTCAATTTCTGCTATGATGGTGAAGGCCTCGTCGATCCAAGGTTAAACGTGCGCCTTTAGGACTGCTTCTTTGAGACATGTTGCACCCACCAGTTCTTTCAGCGCTTTAGCTTGTTGCATCCGCGTGAGCCTCTAAGTGAGGGCCACCATATGCATAGTTCCTTTGACATTGTCATACTATTGTTGGAGTTCTCGTGCCTCTGTCTCTAAGCATTGGATGTTGGGGTCCTCCTGCAAATTTGTGAGGACCTCAAATGATTCTTCCAACATGATGGTGCAGTCTTGCACTACACTGCCAATTTCATCCAGTCTGGCTATGATAGAGCTAGCGCTCTGTTCTCTGACTTCCAAGGGGTGGACGACTGTGCCTTTAACCGCAGCTCGGTGATCTGAAGGTTCAGCTCCAACTGCACCTTCGTCATTTCTTGCCTCGCCCCATGTGCCCCTGTTGTTAACCTGTGGATCTGTGTCTCTACTGGCATGTTTGCTAGGATGGCCAGCTTTGGGACGCTTTGGCAAGCATTGTCTATTACGTGTACCGGCTATTGATTCTGCGACACCACTTCGTCAGGCTGCAAGCTCAATTGTTCGATATTGATTTTCTGCTCGCTGAGGACTTACTATGCACGGCTCTCCCTAGCTCACAGCTCTGTAGTAATCCCATCCTTGATGGGTTAATTCAAGCTCAACCTAAAGCACATCTTCTAAGGTTATAAGTGGTAGATTTGTGATGTTTGTTTGAGATCCTTTTGGATTCATCTGAAGCAGTTTGAGTGCACATTCATACACAGACTCTGAGGCATAGATTCACATATATCTAAGGCATTCAACATGATAGTTTTGGTTATCTCTACCACCCTTAATCAAGAACATCTTAAGCAGATCTATGGTTTGTTTTGATTTTTTTCATGGTGATTTTTTGGGACATTATGCCTGTAAGAGCTTGACCTTCTAAGATAGGGAAACTCTGAGCCAAAGTGTAACAGATATTTGGAGCAATTTATGTGTAGATCATATGAACTTATTTAAATCAGTGTTGGCCTTGGAAAAGGAAGTAGATATGTGAAGTATTTTTGGAATTTTTGAGGTCATGAGAGACCATACTTTTTGAACAACAAGATCATCTTCCATCTCTAATCTCTATGGGGTTACTAAAGCAAAAATATTGTGGACTGAGCAAAACAATGCAAAATTTAAGCTCTATATGCATCTTTGTTGTGACTATTTGAGGCATCTAATGGAGTTCTTCTAGGAGTGCTTTCCTTGGAAAATCAAACTCATACCTATGGCATAGACCCCTTTTATTGATCATCGCTCATGGGTGTATCTTTAGTTTGGCACTATAAAATATCTTCAAGAAGACATATTGCAGACTATAGAAGGGGTGTTTATGGTATTTAACTAACAATTATCAATGATATTCTTCAAGCCCTAATTCAAACTACTCAAGCATCAAGGTTATTAGTTTTGTAGTGAAGGCACACTTTGACATTGGCAAACTTGAAGGCATCATTACATTAGTAGATTTGAGGTACAAGAATTGTTCAAAATTATTATTGCTTAGTTTCATTGTCACATCATTTCGTAGCAATTGAAGAAGTCCGGTAGTGAGGGTTTCAATGAATATCTTTGTAAGTCGTTCATTATTCTCGGCACGAGAGCCCACAATTGTCTTTCTATTTTTCAGGGTGGTTGGGTGGTGCAAGGCAAGAGAGTGAAGTCTCCTTCATGTTAGAGCCTGAAATACTTCAGGGTGACAGAGTGGTGCAAGGGCAAGTAGAGCTTGCAGAGTGTTGAAGCTAGTAAAACTAGGGTGTAGGAGCATCCTGTCAGGAGTTGGAGCTATCATATAAACTTGAATGCTTTTCCAGAGTACTACAAAGTTGGGGCTTCCATTTCAATTGAGATGAAGCAGTATTGTACTCACAAAATATTAGAAAAGTGTTTGGTGTTTTTTCTCCCATAAGGGTTTCCACCTAAAGATTTGTTGTGTACTCGTCTTGTGATGTGTTGTTGATTATTGTTTTTTGTCCATTCTCTAAAGATTTATAAATAAACTACTTGTAATTGAAATATTGATTCAACCCCCTCTTAGTATTTGTGACATTCCGTAGCATAGGAAAAGGTAAATAATGCACAAAGTTATGTCAAATTAGATAATGTCCCTAAGTTTTAACAAAGTTGATAAGGCAAGAATATGTATATTTTGATTTCCCCTATGAGATATTGAATATAAAACTTTTTATCTTGGGAAAAAAATGAGTAAATTTAATCTCCATTTAAATCATTTAAAATAATAAAAAAAAAATTCAAAAGTAAAGACCATAAGATTTAGATTTTGAATTTTATGCATGATATCCCAACAAATTTGTGTATATATTGAAATTTGAATATCATATATTTAAAAGTTAAATAACATATAGGATTAAAAAGCCTTAAGGGTTAACTCAACTGGTCGAGTTCCCATTGCTAAAGCACCTTGCTAAAGGGAGGTCACAGGGTGAATTCTCCTTGATGCCCTCAGGGTTAGGCTCTGCTAATAAGCCAGCAGGAAGTGATTCCTTCAAGTGGATCTACCTAGATATTTCCTTGGATAAATATAGTATATATATATATAGCTTATATATATATATATAATTAATATTAGTATAATATTAAAAGTATAAATAAATAAACAAAGATTTGTTTCCCTTGTTGCACAAAGATAAGGGGCATTTACATCACAATCAATCAACAATGACGTTATAATGCACAACTACCTTGTGACTTCCCTCATTAGCATAGGTTTATGGTATATTGGAGCTTATATTTTGTTGTGGGCCACATCTCTCAATCACAGTGGGATTAATTTTTTTGTATAAAGAAATATTTATATCATAGAGACAATTCCAATGTGCTACAAATTTTAGGTGTATTAAGCCTAGTAATGGGCATTTTTTAGAACACATGTGAAATGGGTACTGTAAAAATATGGTTGCCCCCATCACAAGATATCATATACAAGAAATTTTATATTATTTTTACACAAAGGAGTTAGGGAGGCTTAGCAACAAGCATATTCGTCCTACAACCAATCAACCACTATGTTAGTGTAAGACAACACTCCCTTGTTACCCATTCGCATACGATCATGGTCTATTGGTGTTTATGTGTTGCGACTCATATGTTATTATAGAGCTTATAGGAAGTGAACCAATTCTTATCAATAACATGGAATAAATTGGTTAGACTAACAAACTAGAGGAGGAGAATCAGATTGATTAAAGTTCAAAGCTTTATATCAAAAGGAAATAGTAAACTCTCAGTGTAAAATGACTTCTCTAAATCTTTCTTTGGTGTAGGCTTAACTAACTCTTTCCCCCGATTTATTAATGAGCCATTTCTCTAGAGATGGTGAGAGATTCTATAAGAAATATTATTGTTATTGCTTACTGATCTTCCAAAAATTGGATCTAGCTTTAATAGCTCCAAATCAATTATAAGTGATCCAAGTTGAATATGGAAAAAGGAAAAACGTTGTTTTTTTTACAGTGCAATTTTTTCCACCACAATGTCCAAACAAGTGAAGTCAATCCTTTATATTATGTCGAAGAAGGAAGTTTTAATTAAAAAAGGCAAGTCTTTCTAGTACAAGAGATCAAGATAAATGCCACCTTCTTAAAGGAATGTTAGAAGAAGAGGGCAAAGTTATGAAGTATTTTTTAACAAAAAAATTCTTTCAAATCAATAAGTCTCTCGTTCATTTTATAAATTTATGAATTTATGAGGTACAGTGACTCTTTCTTTTAAGGATAATATTTGATAAATAAAAGAAATGAAGTTACATTCATCTATTACATAGAAATTAGGGTAGCCATATAAGTTCATTTTATAAATTTATGAATTTATGAGCTACAGTGGCTCTTTCTTTTAAGGATAATATTTGATAAATAAAAGAAATGAAGTTTCATTCATCTATTACATGCTCCTAGCAATCTAATCAGCACATTAATAAAATTTTAGTTTTAAAACTATCATTTTAGATTCTTTAACATAAATACTGTAAATATTTTTATGCTTATAATAAGTTAATCAAACTCTATATCCATCCAATATTATAAATATTTACCAAAACTCACATGCCCGTAGTAATCTAATCATGATAAAATTGATCTAATCATGATAAAATTTTACTAATCATGATATTAATAAAATTTTAGTTTTAGAACTCATCTTAATATATAAATTTACCATTTTAGATTCTTGGACACAAATACTGTAGATATTTATGTTTATAGTAAGTTAATCAAAACTCTATTAACATGTTAACAATTTATTAAAAATTATCAAAATAAATCTAATATTACAGATAACATTAATAAAATTTTATTTTTAAAACTAATCTTAACATATAAATTTATCATCTTATCATCTTAGATTCCTTGACACAAATACTGTAGATATTTTTATGCATTTTATGACATTTGAGATGTCATCACCTTCTTTGAAATTACAGAGCCCCCAAGTATTCGTCTTTCCCAACACCACGAAAGATTAAAATTACCTGAAATCCTAAACAAATATTTATAAATTCTTAACTGGAATCTTATCTAAGTGAGTTGTTACTCAAGCTCTCATCATACACTGGAACTGAAAAATAACCCAACCTTTATTCATACACTGAAACTGAATAAATAATAATTTATTTATAGCCCTGTTCAACCCTCTAAATTATTCACAGCGCAGTACACTGAATAAGTTACAAAATGAAAGCAGTTTACAGCAACAAAAGTACAGGCTAATCTGCTCTGAACTTCGAAAGAAAGCCAAACCCCCAACCCATTAGACCCTTCCCCTGATTCAAATGCTTACATCACCTTTAAATCCATTGTCTCTCAAAATTTGAGAAAGACAGTGAGAAGCAAAGGTAATCGCACCAGAACAATTTCATTCTTCAGTATCATTATCTACCTGAATCTCTCTATTTTCATTAATTTCGGATCCATTATCTTCCTTCATTTCCAATTCACTGTGAATTGAATTTTTTATCTTCTCCACAGGAACCACAGGAAGATAAGCCGCCACCCAGTACTCCCCGTCAGATAAATACTGAACCCCAGAATTGTACTTCTCAACACAATAAGCACTCGGTGGTAGAAGCAACTCCACAACCTTGGGAACAACAGGAACCTGACGCAACTTGTACCAAGCCGAGAGGGACAATTCCACTGCAAAAGGCTCATACTTGTTATACAAGTTCTTGGCTGCAGGTTCAGACTTGACGTACAAAGTCTTTGCGACTTCCTTGGTCTTTTCCACTACACCGACTTGCCGAATGTCGGTCACAACCGACCTGGCAGCTTCGGGTGCCTTTTTCACTGCCCCGTAGAGTTCAGAAGTCTTTGATTTGAGTGATGGAGGTACATGACTGTCAAGCTTAACTATCGCATCATCCACCTTAAGGGAAAAAGGGGAAAAAAATTAAGCATTGCCCTGATTTAAAGACAACAAATCAAATGAAGCCGCATATTTTTCGATCAAATGAAACCCTAAATTTTTATTCTTCTGGTCTAATGAAGAACAAATGAAACGAAACCCTAAATTTTTCTTCTTCTGGTTTAAATAAGAACAGAAGAAGCTACAACCTAAATTTTACTTCACACATACAAATCAAATGAAACCCTATATTTTTCTTCTTCTGCTTTAATGAAGAACAAATTAAATTAAACCCTAGATTTTTCTTTTTTGCTTAATTAAGGACAAAACAAACTACACCCTAGATTCAACTTCTGGTTTAGAAATGCAGTCAAATTGAATTTAATGATTTGATCAGGCCAAGTAAAACAAGATTACAAATATACCCCTGTATCTTCAGAATTTCCGTGTAAAATGCAGGGGCAGAAAAAGGCAAAAATAAATGCAAATAAATTCAGTTTTTGATAAAGGCGGTTCGGCATACCTTTCTATCGGCGAGATGCAGAACCTCGAAGGGCTTTCCCTCGATCTTACGGTAAACGGGCCCGACCATAAGCTTCACAGTTCCCTCCATGGCATCCACCCCCTGTTTTAGAGGCCCTGAATTCTCTTTCGCATAATCGTAGATAACAGAGAGGCGGGTCGTTACCTTCTGAGCGGCGACCTGGAAAAATCCCAGGTATTTAAGCGTCTGATCCTCATTCTGCAAGGCCAAAAAACACATAAGCGATGGCACTGCAATCAATCAAAGAAAAAATACAGAAAATGTAAAAAATGATTGCTAAGCTTGGCCAAACCTGGTCATTCGACTCTGACGACATGGTTGGATCACGATAGAGCTTAAGGAAATCGAAATCTTCAACTGCAATTGCGAATTGTTAATCGCTCTCTGCGCCAAAAGGAATGATCGTAATGGTCTGCGTTCTGCGATGAATACAAAGCAAGAGTAATAAAGAGGTTTTAAATAGGGAAACAGCAAGAGTGCTTCGCGATGAAGGCAACGCACCGGTACCGGTGGACCGTGTTTCAAGATCAGCGGGCGACACGTAACATGTGACGCGCATTGACTCTCCGCCAATCCATGCAGACCTTCGGTGGGTACGAACGTTTACCTGACACGTAGGACCAAGTAGGGTCTACCTGATGCAAAGGTCGGCATACTTTTTCACTATTGCTACGAATATTCACTCCTGTTGTGTCGGTCCATGGGACTAAAGTGAGATTCACCCGAACGTACGGCTATGATGGCAATCGGTATTAGTTATGGGTAATATCTCATTTTTGCACGGGAGTTTTATTATGAAAATTTTAGAATGATTTAAATTATTGGTTTTTCAAAAAGATTGATTAAAATACATGGACACATTGGAGAACGATGCTTATGGCAAATGGTATAATTTGAAATAACAATTTACTTTGACATTGGAGAACCATAGATAAAGTCACCTATTAAACTTTATTTTCACATTGTATAAGTTTAATTCAACTCGCTTTTATTTGTAACATCTCATTATTATTAGATTATTAGTTTAGATTTATTTTAACTTTGGATTTAAAATCTTTCTAGGTGTAAACTTTTTTTTTTAGTGCATAATCTAAGGAAAGGTTTGCGCCTCGAGAGCTTTGATCCCTCTCGGCGCTTGATAGATCTGGGGTTAAGATGGATCTTGTAACGCCCTGCGGCTGGTGAGTCACCCAAGCGTGCCCATCCGCCAAATGAAGTAGCGAACGCGCGAGTTAGGAAGGCAACCAAGGGCGAAACATAATGTGGACGAGTTGGTTGCCTCACTTATACACGGGCGAGTTGGAGACTTGCACTGTGGGTCGATTGCATGAGTTGATGAATTCGGGCGAAGTGTGGTGGGGCGGTCCCGTGTCATGGGTAGGGCGACCAACACATATGGCGAAGTTTCATAACAAAGGCAGGTTGGTTGAAGGTTGAACGAAGGGTTGGCCGAGTGGCACGACCCCTGCTGCCCACCATATATATTGGAGGGTGAAACATGGCGAAACAACACATTTGAACATCGCTCGCTCATCAAGGAGAAGTGTGAAGGGTGGAGAAGAGCTGCAGCAAGTGCGCAGGTTATGCACTCGCTCGCTAAGCAGCTCTACATGAAGGTTGGCATGAAGACTTAGTGATGGGTGTAGCACGGGTCATGGGTCGAAAAAAGGCGCCCGCTCACCGTTCGGAGGTAAATGCGGGTGGAGGGTGCATGTCGGCGCCCGCCCGCCGGTTGATAACTCGGGTGGAGAGTGCATGTGGGCGCTCGCCCGTCAATTGTGTGTGCGGGTGGAGGGTGCATGAAGGCGCCCGCCCGCTGGGTAACACAAGTTTGGTTGTAAAGTTTGGGTGGAGGGTCGTGTGAGGGCGTGCCTGCCCAACTCAAGCAAGAAGACTTGTGTGTTGAA
Source organism: Pinus taeda (assembly GCA_000404065.3). Classification (NCBI taxonomy): domain Eukaryota; kingdom Viridiplantae; phylum Streptophyta; class Pinopsida; order Pinales; family Pinaceae; genus Pinus; species Pinus taeda. The sequence continues at coordinate 8,874 of APFE030105530.1, read as the reverse complement.
ACAGTGAAGTGAGGGTGTGACCACCATGCAAGGCGTGCACGAGGTGGGCGCCCGACACGGGTAAAACACCGATGGAGCTTTGCTCCCGGTCATTTGTAAATTCTTCAAATACATAATAAAATATTATTATTGCATATGTATGGTGTTCCTTCTGTTGTTTTACGAATGTTTATGATGATGTTATAATGTTAATGGATTATGCACATTAATGTTGTTAAAGAAAGATGATGAATGTTAGGCGTAGTTCGCAAAGTAACTTAACAATGGAACATGTTAACTACTTAGGCAGTGTCGCACCCTTGCCAATTAATGAAAAATAATTAGGGGCGTGACAGATGGTATCAGAGCAGGATGCAGAGAAAAGACATGTATGCAAGGAAAAGTTATGGAGAAATCATGGATGAACAATATGGGTTTCGTGGACTTGATGGTTCATGGCAAGACCATTCAAGCTGTGGTGGACACAGGGGCCACTCATAACTTCATAACGACACGGTTGGAAAAAGAGGTTGGATTGATGATCTTCCCATCGAATGTGGAAGTCAAGGCGGTGAACTCTAGAGCTAAAGTGGCTGGTTTGACACACGAAGTGCCTGTGCAGATAAAAGACTGGAAGGGTCAGTTGGACTTCACAGTGATGGAGATGAACAACTTCGATATGATATTGGGGCAAGATTTCTTGAAGGGGAACAAGGCAATTGTTGTCCCTTTCTGTGATGAGGTGGTCTTGGTTGGACAGTCACAAACTTGGACTTTGCCCACTCATAGGCAAAGAAGGGAAGTCAAGGTGCAGCATGTTTCAGCACTGAGTTTGTAGAAGGCTATGAAGGAGTCAGATATGGAGACATATGCGGTGATGTTCAAGGGAGTCGAAGGTGATGGAGTGGGGACGCCTATTCCAACTGAGATTTCTAAGGTACTGGCCAAATATGCAGATTTGATGTCTGATGAGCTACCAAAGAAGCTTCCACCAAGGCGTGCAGTGGAACATAGCATTGAGCTTGATCCAAGAAAGCAACCCCCGGCTAAAGCACCTTATCGGTTGTCAGGACTTGAGTTGGAGGAATTGAAACGACAATTAAAGGAGTTAACTAATGCAGGTTTCATCAGACCTTCAAGGTCCCCCTATGGAGCTCCAGTATTTTTCCAGCGGAAGAAGGATTCAAATGAGTTACGGATGTGCTGTGATTATCGTGCATTGAATAAGCAGACAGTAAGGAATAAGTATCCTTTGCCATTGGTTGTTGATTGCTTTGACAAGCTTGCGAAAGCCCGAGTGTTTTCTAAGCTGGACCTGAGGCATGGATATTATTAGGTGCGGATAGCTGAAGGAGACGAGAAGAAGACCGCGATAGTAACGAGGTATGGTAGCTTTGAATTCCTTGTTATGCCATTCGGGTTGTGCAATGCTCCTGCTACTTTTTGCACTTTGACGAATGATGTTCTACGACCATACTTGGACTCATTCGTAGTAGTGTACTTGGAAAATATAGTGGTGTACAGTGACAACATGGAGGATCATAAGAAGCACTTGGCGATGGTGTTCGAGGCACGAAGGGCAAATCAGTTGTACTTGAAGAAGTCTAAGTGTGTGTTCGCTCAGACCGAGATTCCATTCCTTGGGCATATAGTTGGTCAAGGGTACATACGGATGGAGCCAAGCAGAGTGAAGGCGATTGAGGACTGGGTTGAACCGAAGAATGTCCATGAGATGAGGGTGTTTTTGGGCATGACCAACTACCAATGGAAGTTTGTAGAGGGGTACTCCAAGGTAACATCATCACTGACAAACCTATTGAAGAAAGACAAGAGATGGAGTTGGAAGGATAAATGTCAAGAGGCATTTGATGACTTGAAGAGGAGGATGGCTACAGCACTGATACTGAAGTTGCCAGACTTTAAGAGACCATTTGAGGTACACACAAATGCTTCATATTTTGCCATAGGAGGGGTTCTTGTGTAGGATGGGCATCCAGTGGCATACGAGAGTCAAAAGTTGTAGGATAGAGAACAAAGGTATTTGGTCCATGAGAAGGAGATGACTGCAATCATTCATTGTCTTCATGTGTGGAGGCATTACCTGATTGGGAAGCCGTTTGTTGTCAAGATTAACAACGTTGCAGCAAGTTGTTTTGCATCACAATCAAAGCTTTCTGTGAAGCAAGCTCGTTGGCAGGACTTCTTGGCAGAATTCGACATGACTATCGAGTATAGACCGGGAAGACACAATGTGGTAGCAGATGCCCTTAGCAGGAGAGGACAACTTGTAGCATTGGAAGGAGAAGGCTAGGCAACAAGGAGTAGGAGTCGAGTTCAGATGTCAGAAGAGATGCAGAATAAGCTCAAGGAAAGTGTTGAGACCGATACTTAGGTGCAGAATATAGTGAAGCAGATAAAGGAGGGGAAGACATAAAAGTTCTTTCTCTGAGACGGGTTCTTGTTCTTTGGAAACCGACTCTATGTTCCAAAGTCACCTGGACTCAAGAGGCACCTTTTGAAGGAGTGCCATGACTCACCATGTGCTGGCCACCCAGGGCAGCGTCGTTCTTTGGCATTGTTGGAAAGAGGATTCTTTTGGGAGAAGATACAAGAGGATGTAGAGGAGTATGTACATACATGCATCATTTTTCAGCAGGACAAATCGAATACTCAGAGGCAAGGAGGTTTGTTGCAGCCTTTACCAATTCCTGAGAGACCATGGATGAGTGTCTCGATGGACTTCATCACTCAGTTGCCCACAAGTTTAGGGGTATAATGGGATAATGGTTGTGGTTGATCATGTTTCCAAGTATGTTGTCTTTATTCCAGCAAAGATGCCTTTTGGAGCCGAGTGGACTGCAAAGTTGTTCTTTAAGAATGTAGTGAAGTATTGGGGGATGCCATTAAGCATCATGTCGAACCGAGATCTGTGATTTACAAGCAGATTTTGGACCACGTTGTTCAAGTTAGTCAGGACACAGCTGTTTATGAGTTCAAGTTATCATCCGTAAACAGATGGACAGATCAAGAGGATCAACGCATTGCTGGAGGATTACTTGAGACATTATGTGACGGCTAATCAGAAGAATTGGCCTAAACTCATGGATATTGCTCAGTTCAGCTACAATATTCAAAAGAGTTCTGCGACGAGGTATAGACCATTTGAGTTGGTGAATGGACAGATGCTAGTCACACCACATACCGTAGTGACAGGAGGTTCATTGAGGAGTCCTCATGCGAAGAAGTTCATGAAGGCTTGGGATGAGACCTTGGAGCTGGCATGGTTATGCTTGCACGAAGTTGCAAGGAGAATGAAGAAATGGGAAGATAGAGGAAGACGGGATGTACACTTTAGTGTGGAAGATATGGTGTTTATTAGGATTACCGGAGATTAGTTTCAGCCACCAAGGGGACTGCTAGCAAACTGACAAGGAAGTATGAGGGACCATTCCAGGTGAAGAAGGGAGTGGGGGAAGTTGCTTATGAGCTGGAGCTTCCACACCATATGCACATGAAGCATCCAGTTTTTCACACGAGTCTCTTGAAGAGATGCAGACTTGATGCTGATCATCCACAGAGAGCTAAACCATCGAGAGGACCAGTTAGGATTGTGGACAAGCCGAACCTAGAGTTGGACAAGATTTTGAGTTTCCAGACTACAGGACTTGGTTGCCACATGAGACGGGAATTTCTTGTCAGATGGAAGAATGCACCAAAGGAGGACAGCTGGGAAATAGAGGACTCACTTTGGAGATGGAAGTGGAAGATTGAGAAGTATGACAGGAAGCTATTGCGGAGAACTGGATTGTCAGGGACGACAATGCCTTTGGGTGGGGGAAGATGTAACGCCCTACGGTTGGCGAGTCGCCCGGGTGTGCCCACCCACCAAACGAAGTAGCGAATGCGTGAGTTAGGAAGGCAACCAAGGGCGAGACATAATGTGGACGAGTTGGTTGCCTCACTTATACACGACAAGTTAAAGACTTGCACCGTGGGCCGACTGCACGAGTTGATGAATTCGGGCAAAGTGTGGTGGGGCAGTCCCATGTCATGGGTGGGCTGACCAACACATATGGCAAAGTTTCATAATAAAGGCAAGTCGGTTGAAGGTTGAACGGAGGGTCAGCCGGGTGGCATGACCCCCACTACCCACCATATATATTGGAGGTTGAAACATGGTGAAACAACACATTCGAACATCGCTCGCTCATCAAGGAGAAGTGTGAAGGGTGGAGAAGAGCTGCAGCAAGTGCGCAGGTTATGTGCTCGCTCACCGGGCAGCTCTACACGAAGGTTGGCACGAAGTCTTGGTGACGGGTGTAGCATGGGTCGTGGGTCGCACAAAGGCACCCGCCCGCTGTTTAGAGGCAAACGCGGGTGGAGGGTGCATGTGGGTGCCTGCCCGCCGGTGGATAACTCGGGTGGAGAGTGCATGTAGGCGCTCGCCCGTCGGTTGTGTGTGCCAGTGGAGGGTGCACGAAGGCACCCGCCCACCGAGTAACACGAGTTTGGTTGTAAAGTTTAGGTGGATGGCCATGTGCGGGCATGCCCACCCAACTCGGGCAAGAAGACTTGTGTGTTGAAATGGTGAAGTGAGGGTGTGACCACCGTGAAAGGCGTGCACGAGGTGGGCGCCCGACACGGGTAAACGCCGGTGGAGCTTCGCTCCCGGTCATTTGTAAATTCTTCAAATACATAATAAAATATTATTATTGCATATGTATGGTGTTCCTTCTGTTGTTTTATGAATGTTTATGATGATGTTATAATGTTAATGGATTCCGCACATTAATGTTGTTAAAGAAAGATGATGAATGTTAGGCGTAGTTCGCAAAGTAACTGTTGTGCCCTACAACAACCCCCCATTTCATATCATTATTATCCCAAAACTATAATGTGAAATGGGTCCCTTTTTAATTTTAATTGGTATCAACTTAGTCAAAAGGTCCGAAATAATAAAATCAAACATTACTAAACCTTTTTGATAAACCAATCAAAGGCCTTATATATAAATGATTAATCTTTTATCATTGCGATAAAGTGATCGCAAGATCGCATATCGCAATGACAAGGGAAACACAACTTAAGGACCCATTGGTTTTCTCCGATGCGAAATAGGCTATCGGATATCGGCAATAATAAGTTGGCGCAATAAAACTCCCTCTCGCTTCGATGCGATGCGATATCGCTATCGGCGATTGGCAAATTACAATGCATGCTTTTAAAGTGCCCCAGTCAATACTCCCGACGCGATGCGATATCGCTATCGGCGATCGGGGATTCCAAATGCAACCGATATAATGATTTAATATTTCCCCGATGCCCGATAGCGATAAAGCCAAAAGCACGAATTTCAAGGAAAATCATAAAGCAGGTTTATTACGATTAATTCATATTAAAAGCCTTATCTTCCGAAGATCCATTCATCCGCGCTGAACCGCCAAAATATCCAAGGCACGCTTCAAATAAATCATTCGGCCAATAATCGAAATGATGGGCATTTAAAGGATTGACAGGTCTTAACGGCCATTTAATGAAACAGTAAGCCTAAAATCTTTTCACAGATTGTATCCGAGGCCACCTTATGTTAATCATTCATCATGCATTTATCGATATATATCTCAGTCATATTCGATTTGCGCTATCAATTTTCTGTATTACGTTCATTATCATTCCTATGCAGAATTCTTCCGAAGTAACAACTTCAAGCAGAATGGGGAAGAAGTCCAAGAAAACTGCAATTGCTTCCGCTTCGCCGGCCACAGGGCAACTCATCGTTGATCCAGGAACTAAAAAGAAAGGATTAATATCGGATACTACATGCCTAGGACTCGCCAGAACTACTTGGCAAGATACCTATAATTTGATTGAAGTCGAAGGGCCAATGATGACAGTAGTACAAGCCTCAGCAGATAGCACTCGCAAATATGATGCTAATCTAAAGGATTTAGCCAACTCTTTTCTTCATTGGATAGTAGCTCAGGAACAAATCCTCCCATATGCAGATGTGGTGAGATGGGCAATTCAGGAAATCCCAATCACAGATAGAACCTTCAGCACCAGAGATGGGAGAATTTTCAGTTCCTTTCAAGCTGAGGATTTGAGGCAAATGTATCATTTACATGTGCCAGAGAAGAAGTATAACACGACATTTCTGGAGAAATTCCGAGCTGAGAACGAGACTGAATCCGAACCCATTCGGGATTGGAGGAAAAATCCAGCAAAACACAAGCATGAATCTTCGGGTAAGTACTCGGTCAATTCTCTATGCTCTCCTTATTGCTATGCTGGGATAATGATGTGTAGGTTGTGGGGATTACATGATTCCGCTAATTTTACTATAGAAATGGTTCCCTTGATGGAAGCGGCATGTAATGGTGAAATAATGGATTGGGCAACTATACTATCCGATAAGTTAGCAACCACAGTTCTTGATTTTAGAACCAAGTCTCGCGTCACTGAAAGGCTCATTCCCCCATTCTACTATAGCGCTTATATGCTAGACATCCTGTGTTTTAAATCTGAATTCCCTGTGTTTGGATGGAGGTGGACGTCGCAAGACCCCACACCCATTCACATATATCATCAAAAGTTGTGGAAAACCAACTACAAGCACCATTTATACCAAATCTACAATGGCTTCATGTTGTCCATTCACCATTCTATTTTTAATAAGCTTGCCCCTAAGATTTCCTACCAAGCAGCGATTGATTTAACATCAATAGGAAGTTGGTTCGGGGAGGAAAAGTTCACTTATATCAGAATTTTTGGCAGTCAAGCCAAACCTCACGTTCTTCCTTTGTACATACCTGATAAACTGCTGGCCAGGGAGATAGCCTATCAGATCATCTCCGATGGGGTTACACAAACTCTAAAGAAAGCTAAGAAGCAGGTCTAGCCCTTTTTTCCCTTGAGATGTGGTATCTACACTCTACATGATTTCAAACATGCAGAGAAAGAAGCTGAAAAAATAAAGGCATTAACTCTGGCGACTCTCCCTAGTAGGCGATTTGATCCACGCAAAGTCGCCTATAATGCACTCGAACAGGCCAAATTGACCAAGTTCGAGCATAAAGAAGATAGATTCGAAGACTTGTTCTCATCGGCCGAGTCAAGGTATCAAGTTAAATCGCTCGCTATAATTGAATACAAGGATGAAGGATTAGTTGAATTCAACAGACTTAGAGAGCAGAGGTTGCAAACTCTGCCTCTAGATCTATTAGCGACGACTCCAACAACAGAACCAAGCAAGCCTGAGCAACGACTTGTTAAAGAACCTCCTGTTACATCAAAGGAACATGAAGAAGTGCATGAGAAAATACAAGAGGAGACCCAGGTGAAAGAGCAAGAACAGAGCATTTTAAATGTTAATGAAAATACTCAGATTGATCTGAAATTGCTTCAGGAATGGCAGCAATTCAATTCAATTATCGGCAATCTTGAATGCTCTAAAGATGACGAGACATCAAAAGAGGTCAATACATAGGAGGCGACTTCAAAGCAGGTTTCAGGTGAAACCAATGACCCACCCAAGTCAAAAGAAGGAGAAATAATCCCAAAGGATCCTTCCGACCAGGTTGTGTTGCAGATTGAAGAGATTCCTCCCTTAGACGTCTTCTATAGCCCAAGACATAAAGCTGTGGTGAAACGACAGAGGAAGAGGAGAAGGACTGATCAACCTTCCTTATTCCCAGAAAAAACAGTGACGGGAAATGTGCTTTGGAAAGAGGAATTTGACCCCTCTGATGATTTAACTAAACTATCACAATATGCTGGAGCCTATTCGGCGGCGACAATAGACAAAGCATCAGAGGTGAGCAGTTTATTGAAGACAAAAGACCAGGACATCTTTTCTCTACAAGCGCAACTATCGGAAGCACAGCAAAAGGCCGAGCAGGGAGAAAAGCAATTGGTAGTACAACAACAAATAAATAATCAATTGACCAAACAATTGCAGGAAGAGAAACAGAGAATTGATGACAGCGCAGTTCAAAAGCAGAAGCAACTATCTGAGGCATTGGCGCATCTAAAAGCATCAGCTGAACAAATGCTGAAGTCCAAAGATGAGCAGATTGCTCAGTTATCAGCGTAGCTAGAACAAACAAAGAAGCTTCCACAGATAAATGAATTCAAAGCAGAGGCATTATAACTAAACAAGGGATTGATAATTCAGATAAAGCTTTTATGTCAGCAAATCGCCCAGGCAGAACCATTATGCAAGTTAACGACATCAATAAGTGAGAAAGTGGAAAAGGCTAGAATAGACTTGGATCAAGCTAAAGAAACATTGACAAATTTTCTTGAATGGCAAGATACCGATCAGGGACAGGCGGCTAATTTACCAAGGATTTTAGAATCACATAAAGAGATATTATTTACAGAATGGCAGTCTTAGTTAATGAAGGCAGAAAGAGCAATATCAAGATGCAAAACAACCACTAGTAATTTGGTTGAATTGGTTAATAATACTCTTTACTTGTCTAACATGATCTCTCAATGTACTCCAGGCAAATTAACAGCAGCGAAAATATTGGAGTAGTCATGTTATCCGGAGCTAGAGAAAAATGGAAGGTTAATCGCAGGGATTAACAGTTTGACATGGGACGCCTATTGGTTATTTTTAGTCAAGCCGCACAGCCAGAGAACTGCCCTCAAATGCCTTATAGATGCGATCGGGTATATTATTCCCGATATTCAGGATGCCACCTATGCCGCCCAACTCAATTCTCACCTCAACAGACCACCCAAAGTGGAGCCAATGCTTGTGATAAGTCAGCTCAGGTTTAAAGGCAAACAGCCTGAGTGATGATTCATGCCGTCGACTGCCAGATCACTGCAAAGGAGATAGTTATCATCAATTGATACCAATTAAGTAGGATTTTAGTTTCATAGATA
>APFE030105519.1:29777-51267 GCA_000404065.3 Pinus taeda | reverse complement strand
CAAGATTTTGATAGGATCTCCTGCCCCCTAATCTTTCTTTTCATCCGCCATGGGAGGCCATCAAGATTTGTGAGGCTGGTCTTACAAAGATTTGACCATTTCAAGCCCTAACTCCTTATATCCTGACCTCATTAGGGACATGCAAAGAAAAACAGAGAAAAAAAGCAGACCGCTTTAATACCACTTATCCGGATTTAAATAGGAAGGCAACAAAGTATAGAGATAAACACAAAGATGCAGTAGAAATAATACTTCATTTCATTAATGTAAATACTAAAATACGCTTACAAACAAAAATGGAAATAAACCAGCTAGGGTGATGGTAGCTTATCTCTGTGAAGAGATGTGGCAGCTACATGCCTATGAACTGTCTTACAATGAGGCTCAAGGGCCTTTTTATTATTGAACAATAAGAGAAAACCCTAAACAACCAAAAACCTAACCTAAGGAGATGTAACACTAAGAGTTTATGGGCCCTGTTTGGGTGAGTTGGATAGCCAACTTCCCGGGGTCATGACTTGGTCATATTATCTCCGATTGATGCGCATGATAACCCGTTAGAAAGATCTCTCCAAGGAATACGACGGAAAAGACAATTTTATTCAAAAAATCACTGGCTGGTAGATTTCCAAAAAAACATCATTTAGGGCCTCAAAACGGCTCTGGAAGTTTAGGACCAAAAAAACTGCTAAAAATCGTAAACTGTGCTACAATTAAGGAAACTGAAAAACTGAAAGAAGCAATGGTGGGGTTCCTAGTGGAATTGGCAGGTGGCCACCGATATCCACCTGGATCACCAGTGTTGTTACTCCATCGTGATTTCATCTAAGTATTCGAGTGTTTTTACTCCTCCGATGTTGTTACTCCGCCAATGTTGTTACTCCATCACAATTTTGACTAATTGTCAAGGGGTGTTGTTAATCCTAGAGTGTTGTTACTCCCTTGACAATGTTACTCTCCCATTCTTGTTACTTCATCAAGGTAAGTCGCCAAGTACATCCCCGATTGACTTTTTGGACTTAATTAATAATTCATATGACATGAATTGATATGACCTGAGATGCTCATCCCTTAGTTGGGGGGAGGTACTATAATAAATGAAAAGATGTTATAATAATGACTTATTATTATTTTTATTAAACCTTTTGCTAATTGCATTCACTCCGTGATTTTCCACCATACTCCACACAATACCCATATGCATCAGGGCTTGAAGTTGGTACTGTTGTGCTAATGTATGGTCCTTTCCAAAAATCTGAAGTAATTATTATTGTCACTGTCCATTATCCTCCATGATATTTCCATTTTTCATCATTATCCCTTTGAATTTCGCTCTCACTGCACCCCATTGCTATCACAACTCTCACTATAAATCTACCTGCCGACACTCCTCGAAGGTATGTTATTATTCCGAAGTGTTGTTACAGAGACATTGCAGAATGGCTAGATACATTGTGAGACACAAACTAGAGAGTACATAATAGGTTCGACGCAATACATATGTTTGGCAAGTCTTCTTGGATGCAGGGTGTAATGTTTATTTTGAGAGGCTACAAGGATTTGATGAATCCATCACAATGGAATTTGCATTAAACCTGGAAGGAAATCATTCTAGAGTCTGTGGGCTAGATATTTTTGTCACGGAGGAAGCTATTTCAATTGCAAGTGGATTACAGTGATGAGGTCAGAAATGGTTCTGTCCGAAGTCTCCTCTGTCAAAGTTTTCGTTATTGTTTTTGTAGGTTGGGGAGACAACCGTCTAGAAGGGAAGAGGATATGATCATAAATCCCTACCATACCCGTGGGGTGAAGTGGCATATTTTGTTATGAGGTATGTTACCTGCCAAGGTCATTTCTCTACATTGTTTAAGTATCATTTCAAAATTCTTGCATTCCTTCGGTTTCGGCATGTGTAGGTTCATGCTTTAGACATGCCATACTTCCTATGGAGTAGCCTACACTTAATTCCGTAATCTTCCCAATGGTATCAAAAACCATTAGCAGTTCTCAAAAATCATGGGTTGGTTAGATTATTGGTGCTGCATGCTCTGTCTTAGACCTCTTTGTCCTAGCCACAATTCACCGAGTTGGTGGAGGAAGAACTTGCGAGTGTGCTACCTGCAGGGGAAGAGGAAGAAGATGTGGCAGTGGAAGAAGAGGCCACAGATGATGTTGTCCCAGAGTCACTCGTTGGCCCAATAGAGACAAATGTAATGGAGATAGAACAGAGTGTAGTCGACGCTTCTCCACATAAACCAGCATCGACTACTAATCTAGGAGGAGAATCAGCACCCTTGGATGAAGTTATAGGTGGTGCTGACACACAAGAACCAGCATCACCTGTCCAAACAATTGAAGAAATTTTGGTTGAGAATGTAGGTGGTGTTTTTACACAAGAACCAACACCACTTGTCCAAGTATTGAAGAAATTATGGTCAGAAATGTAGGTGGTGCTGACACATAAGAACTAGAACCACCTATTCAAATAGTTGAAGAACCCGTGATTGAAAATGTAGGTGGTGTTGTCGCACAAGAAACAACATCACCTATTCAAATGAATGTGGAACCTTTGGGGGAAACAAGGGCCGCAGTCAACAACACTCCATAAGATACAATGTCGGTTGCTAGGCAGAAGGACAACATGGAAGAAGCACAGGCAGGAAGAGAAAAAGGGATCATAGAACAACCAATGGATACAGAAGAAGAGGAAGGCAGGCCTGCATCAACAGGCATTAAGAGAAAAAAAATTGATGAACTTATTACTCACTCTCCTTTTCTTGAATCTTTTCCAAGAGGGGTAAGGGAAACTTGTTCCTCTAGACACATAGAGAAAGAAGAAGCTTCTCCTCTGATCTTGAAATTTTTTGGGGAAGATTAGGGCACCATTATTTACACGATTATTCAAAAACTAGTGTTGTTTCATGAAATAATTCAGAAAATTGAAGGGATGGAGGTTGACATTGTCACACAAGAACCAGTGCCGATCGAAGAAAAATATGGAGAATCTATGGCTGGTATTACTTTGACAGAAATTGTTCCTGAGCAGATGGAGGAAGATGTTGCTGATCAGACTAACCCACAAGGGTTATAAACTATTCTTGAGCAGATGGAGGAGAATGCTGCAAATAGGACTAACCCGCAAGGGTTATAAACCATTCTTGAGAAGATGGGAGAGGACACTACTGATCAGATGAACTTGCAAGGGTTAGAAACCATTCCCTAGAAAATGGAAGAGGATGTTGCTAAAAAAAATAACCCGCAAGGGCTAGGAACTATTCCTATATAGGTGGAAGAAGATGGTCAGGTAACAGAGTAATTACAAGAGGAAGGTGTGAAAGACACTACCCGGCAGGACCTTGCAGTGAATCCAGAGTCACAGAGGGAAGATGTAGAGGTCGTGAGACCTAGAGAAGGATATGGTGGGACTATTCCCTGAGTCGAGGAACAAACATAAGAAATCAGAGTAAAACAAGAACCGGTTGACAATTTTGTCAACATCAACCCGCTAGGCCCTGGACTAGCTGTGTGGCATGTGGAAGAAGTAGCTGTGAAACAAGATTTTATCGAGAAATGTGTGAGAAGGAGATCCCATGTTAAGGAAAGATATCAGCCACAATTCAGAGAGAATATGTAGTTGAAAATAGAAATCATTAAATTGAGGAAATGATTGTGGTGCTTACGAACGAATGTGGATAAGCACAAGAAAAACAATGTGAAGCCTCAGACTGAAACTATTTCAGTGGAAATGCAGATTAAAGAGAGGCTAACTACTTCAACAACTACACAGATAGAGTCATTTTTCCATATGATTGAGGCATGAGATTTTGTGATGTCTACAGAAATTCAGAAGTGGTAAGCTACAACAACTTGCTTTCAATGAGGGACAATTCCTTTAGAAGCACACCGGGAAGGAATAACGAAAAGTCATGAGCAAGATGCGAAAACATTCTCCGGCTATATAGAATAGATATAAAAGAAAAGCGGAAGAAGGAGAAACAATAGAAGAGAATTGAGGGACTAGAAGAATAGGTGAAGCTATTAAAGGTTGATAGGGAAGAGATGTTTACCTTGGCACAAGAGGAAATGACTTTCTACCCCCCAGCTCATAGGTATGCCTTGTTACTCCATGAATAATAGCTATTCTTTTGTTTAGAAAGTGTCCGCCAGTAGCTCAGTCATGATGTGGAAGGTTCAATGCACTTTCTTCGCATCATGAGATGCCACAATATTTTGGATCGGCATTTGATGTGTGAGTTGTACATGCATGACTACTTCCTAGGAAATGATCAATCATTCAACCTAGTGCAATATGTAGGAGACATTCAACTGAGAGCCTTTACCTCCTATACAATCAACCAGGTGTTGTAGCGGCTAAAACCACCCTCCAAAATTTTACCTTAGCCTGGTTTGGAGCCTCCCTACCAACCTTTCACAACACCTTGTCTTGCTTTGTCAAGTATTCAAGCTTCATGTGCTTTCCTCGCACAAAGGAAGCCTATTAATCACAGTTGATCCATTCTCCTCGTACAATGCTTACCCTGACTTGGTCTAGCTGCAGGCTGAGTAGCTTCTCATTGAAAATTGTGCATTTTTGGAGGGCTACCAGCCTTCTCTATAGGAATTGTGCAATCCTCTCTGATAGCTTGCTAGACTCTAGGATTGTTCAACCCTTCCAACCAACCCTCCCAGCAAGATTTGTGAAAATTTTCCCAGTAGCAAGCTGTTTAGCCTAGGATTTGCACAAATCTGGGCAGCAATCAGCTACTCTGCCCAGAAATTGTGCAAACCTCCTGGGCAATCAGCCCAGCTCCCAACGAGGAATGCACCTTTTCCCAAGTAGTTGAGCACTTGCATGCATGGACAGTCTGGCTGGCCAATTCCACCCGGGACCGAGGAAACTTGACTTGCATGCATGCATGACTTCATCTTCATGGAATAGCAAGAGACAACATGATAAAGGCATCCGATGATTCAGGGAGCTATTTTTAGCAGCTGAGGGTTACATGCAAAGTTGTTTTAGAATTTTCCCTCCAAGTGTTGTTTTTTCCTAGATTCGTGGCATGTGCATCATGAGACAAAAATTATTTATTCGATGCATCAGAGCTCATTCATTCACATCGATCTTGGAGCTCTGACATCCCACAACACATCTACGACTCTTCTACACATCCAGCTCAGCTTTTCATGGGTAATTTGCCTCAACTTGTCATTTTCAGCATTTCTATCGCTTTTTGTGTATTCGCTTGTGTGAGTGTTTTTTGCTTGATTTCCTTAAACACCTTTTATCGTTTACATATATTCTAGATTGTCCTAGCTATGTTTCATTTTTTCTTTCTATCTCACTGTTATTGCATGCATGAAACTGTTTTGCACAAACGTTCGCCCAACCGACGAACTTCCTCACCCACATTCATGTTGATCTATGTGCTGAATCTTTCATTCATGTTTTTCATGCACTATCAACCACTTCTGCTATCACTTAGTGTCGACATGCATTTCATTGTATTACTTGCTTTCAGTTGCTCGTTGGCAAGTCGGGCCAACCTTGACCTAGGCTCTACCTTCACCAAGACTGCATTGCGTAATCTGGGGAAGGAAGGTTCACCTTCCTTCCCAGATTTTAACATTATAGACCAACATTGGCCTCCACGACTCTTTTGCACATTTCCATATGGCAGTGGCTACTTCGCCCGAGAAATTGCGCAAATCTCTCCCTGGGCCAGCAGTCCTTCACAACTGGAATTGCACATTACACAATCCTAGTAGCCAACTGCCTAACTGTATTGCACATTTTGCAAATCCAGAAGCTAGTCCTACCTCCCAGATAGCCTAGACTTCCTTTTGCACAGTTCTGGTAGCTAGTCACTTAGCCTCCCAGTACAATTTGCGTAATCTTACTCATCAGTTCGTCAAGTATGTGTTGTGTCCTTCCCCGAATTTGCTTTGTTTTCACTGGCATATTTCTTGCCATGCATGCTACTTGTTTCCAAACCTTTCAGGTGTTCACCTGTCTCAATGGATTCCAAGTGAATAGGATCACAGGACATTGATGGTATTGCAACTAGATCAGCATTTGACCAGGTGTCCTCTAGTCTGCCAATCTATGAAGATACGAAGTTGTATCTAGACAATGACATCAAATTGAAGTCGCAAGAGGTGAATGAAACATTCACAATTACTTTTGGGGATGACCTTGAAGACCTCCAGGTGTACGTGAACATTCATAAGTTTGGCTTATACTAAATTGCATGCAGATACCCCATGTTCCCATGCGTAGACATGATTCACTGGATTGTTTCTCACACTGACCCTGAGATGATGACCTTGAGGAGTGTCAGTTGGGCAAAGCTTGCAACCTTCTGGGCACAAGATTACGATGAGATGTATTAGATGACCAAGCCCATGACTTTCATGACTCCTCCATTCAGCTTGCCCAACAGCAGAGCTCACTCCAAAGACATTCTAAAGGATTGGGTAAATGAGGCAGCTCACTTCAAGATGACACCCAACCAGATCTAAAATACAAATATATTGAGGAAGGCATACCAATACTTGGTCATATTCGCATGTTGATTGAGTGGCCAAGAAAGAATTGAAACCTTTCCTCAGAGTTGGGTGATCACATTAGACCAACCGGCTAGAGAAGGAAGACCATGCAATTGGTCTAGCATAGTAGCTCATTAGCTGAAGGAACAAGTCATGAAGGCTCGACAGTCACCCAAAGGCATGCGTCTAGAGATTTACATGTTTGCCTACATTCTAGATGCAGCCTGTGCCTGACATCAGTTCCCTTGTTTAGAGTGGGCATGGTCACCAGTGTAGACTATTTTGAACACGTATTTTAGGCCGTTATCCGAATGCAGTTTTAGAGGAGTGATCATATGACTGTGTGACCATTTTTTCACCCTAGTGTATAGCTTGATATTCAAACATTATCCACCCTACATGTTAGAGGAAGCGATGAAGTCATTGATTGGCATTGCAGATTGGTATGCCTCACCATCCGGCACATCCATCTGTGTGTTCAATGCGGAGAAGTCTCCACATGTCTGCCAAATTTCGCCTTGGACGTGCTTGTCATGTTTGAAGTAGCATACCACATCTCAACAGGATTGAAATCTAGACTGCAGCAGAAGTACAAGGCACTGTGGCCCACTCTTCCATTGCGGATTTGGTTATATGAGATCCAGTGTATCAAGTAAGCGATGTCGAAATAGAACAGATAAGGAAGTATCCTTTCGACCTCTGAAGCTTCAACCTATATGACCCACATTGCATTATGAAGGATCATTGTGCGAGAGTTCAGTTCACTTGGATCCATGGGGCATGTCATTGGGCCAAGGAGGACTCATGGAGGTACTGCTACAATTCCTCCAGACCCAATGAACAGGCCGGCTTTGCCTTATAGTGGTTAGAAAATTAGCATGAAGTAGCATCACAGAGAGAACAAAAAATAGCATAAGTAGTAGCAATAGCAAAGGCAGCAGAGCCAAGCATACTTGTGCGTGAAAAAGGGAAGAAGAAGATTGTCGACTACATGGAGGAGGAGGAAAGATGTAAGTTTCGAGCAGATCCACTTGTAGAATAAGAAGCTATGGCTATTAAGGCAAAAAGGTAGCAACGTGACAAGCACATCACGCGAAGGCAGAGGCATAAGAAGAGAATCGAAAAGTAGAAAAGGAGTTGCATGAGCTGAGGGAACAACTCCGCAGAGAACAAGAGTTGTGCCAACAAGATAATGAAGCACATCAGCAACAAACATAGCAGGGGGCGCATCATGTGCAGACAGAGAAGCAACGCTCGTACAAGTAGTTCATTCATCTGAATAACTGGCATCAGGTGAATAGGGTGACCCATCATAGGGGCAATACTTTTCTCATGAGATAGAACAAGTGCTTGAACAGTTGGATGCAGACATGGAGCAGCAGGAGTTGGAACAGGATACTGACCTCATGCCTCACCACAAATAGGTTAACTCACCTACTTCATTGCATCCTAATGATGAGAAAGTCTCGAATGACCAAGGAGGCTTTTATATCCTTGGTGGTCAAACGGAAGCAGAGATGCACAACATCTCCTTTGATGAATCTCATCATAGAGGTGTAGTCTCAGAGAGTACCGACTCCGGAGGACCAAACATCCCCTATGCAATTTGAAGATCAAGTGATCGTGACTAATGTGCACAAGCATCTAGCTGCTTTGGTCGATGCAACTAGAGTGTATTCCAAAGCCACTAGCTCAATTGTTCATTTTCTCATAGCTAAGAATGAGAGAATGGTGGAGGAACTATAGGTGGCCAAGCAAGGAGGAGACTTGGTGACAATGTCCACCCGAGCTAAACTGAAGAAGGCAATACTAGATAAAGTATTGTCCTTGGACACAGTTATGCAAGCATTTTACTCCAAGTTTGGTACTGTGCATCATGCAGTCGTTCATCTCCATGGATGGCAACAACGATGTACGAGAAGAGCACGCATCTTAAAGAACATACATACTGTTCTTGATAACATGTAAGCATAGATGATGAAGTACAAGGGGGGCCCACTTCACTTGCAAAATATGATGAAGGCCAATGCGGTTGAGCTGCAAGCACGTACCTAGAGTCAGATCCAAAACTATGAAGACCTACCACAACTCATAACTATCATATAGGCTTCCCATGCACGAGTATTCAAAATCATGGATATTATAGTGCACACTCATGCGGTCCCATCACTTGGGACTCTCACCCATGTGAAGACAAAGAAGTAGGTTCGACTGAAGCTTGACTCATACTTCGACGAGTTGATGCACACTGCCACTAGCTCAGACTTGCTTATTAATGTAGACATCATGCGCAAGTACATTGCTGATCCATCCACACTGAAGACAATGATGCACATGCTCACAGATGAGTTGGATAGAGGAGCCCGAGCAGTGTACCCAGATGCTATAGAGGCATGGTTCAAGTTTCAAACGGATGTCACATCATAACACATGGACACTATCAAGGACTATCAATCTTGGCATCAATATGTCACTGTTGATCAACATAAGGATGTCAAGCAGTTGGACTTCTATGGTTTTCTAAGTCCAAATGATGTCTAGTTTGGCTTGCCCAAGCCATTGTTCACATAGGTACATGTGCATTGTAATTTTGATTCATGTCAAATGTAAGTCAAGTGTCAAGAGTGGATGTAATATTCATAGAGTAGGTGAAGAGTCATGAGGGTAGTTGAATGGTCACAAAGGGGAATGTCAAGGGTCAACCCACTCTTTTCTATAAATAATCCATCATAAAGCATTATAAAGGCTTTTGGTCAGCTAAGATTCTACTAAGACAATCTTGAAAAAGACTTGGATAGTATTGTAATATGCCTTAGCTTCTCCACTGCATGGAGCTAGTACATCTCTTTGGAGGAGTAGGTGGATGTGGCTTTAACGTTCAACTGTTGGGGCTAGCAGGTTCACATGGATGTATTGTATGATTGTGACATACACTTCTTTATATAATAAGAGGAAACACATTTTCATGCATATGTTGTTATTGTCGTTGGACTACTCCAGTTGCTTTAATGATATATGTTGTTTAACTTTCATACTTGTGTATGCACTGATTCACATGCAATTATATGAATTTGTTGTTAATGTGTTGCATATGTTGTTAATGTTGTCATCGTCTGTGGTGACTGCTTTGCTGGACATCAGACATAAATTTCACTTGAACATTGCTATAACAACCATTGCACTCATCTCGGACTAATTCGTGAGTGTTGTACGTGTTATCTTTCCTTGTATGATGTGATTGTTGCATCCGAGCGAAATGCTCCGCCGGAAGTTGTGCATGTCCTTTTGTGTTGTGTGTTCCTAGCCAAGTTGGGACTGATCACTTTCAACCTAGAACTCACCTTCACCTCCTTCCCCCTTCGAAGTGTTGGAACCTCTCATACACCTTCCTTGATTCATTACATCATTCACACCCTTGCTGCTGACAGAGTTATCCTACTTGCCTCTGTGTGACATCATGGTCAAGGCATTACCTTATGACCCAATGTTGGGACTCCTACACCAAATGGTTTGATTTCTAATTGGGTATTCTTACTGGGGAAATCCCCTTGACATGTTGGCAGATCTATCACCGTCAACACCAGGTTAAATGGAAAAAAGCTTTTGATACGTTTGAAGAAAATCAGGGAAATAGGCTACTTGTCATTAAGATGCATAATTCCCAGTCTTTGAATGTTTACAACAAACATGAAGCCATCTTGGGAATTGATGGATGGAAAGAATAGATAATGGAAACTCAATAATGGTGCATTAATATATTCACAAAACAGATCTTCTCTTATCAGGAGGAGGCTTGGGACAACTACCAGAAATGTTGGATGCTCTCGTCATTAGTTGTTAGGATACGTGAGCCTTTTAGGGCCCAAATTTGCTCGATCTCTAAATAGGATACCCCGATATATTGCGTGCATATGGATTCGTGGGGTCTGATGGATGGGTTTGAGGTTTTGATTTCCCATCATCTAGTTGTCAGTTGATCAGTACGCTCCAACTTATGATGTAAGCAAGGATTGGTAGAAAGAAGTCATCCAAACAGATGGGTATAAGCCTCTAAGAACATATATGTCTGCAAAATACAATCTTGCACAAATTCATGCTGATAATCACAGCTCTAACCCAGGTTTGCGCAGGTGATGAACTGCATGAGGACATCTAGTACGGCAAGTTGGGGGGATATGTTGGTGGATATATTTGCATACTTTTACTCACCCTTTTATCCTATTCTTTTTATCCATTTCACACCAATAATAGTTAATCGATATCTTAAAATGCACAAGCATACCTCTCATCATGTCTTTATGGATTATTGGTCAATGAATCATAGTCATAGGGAATTATTACCTAAATGGCTTGCTAATTTAGTTATTTCTGTAGAATTAAAGGGAGAATGACGAGGATTGTGATTCAATGAATGATCTTCTCAAAGATGGCAGTGTTATCCTTGAAGATGCAATGGTGAATCAATCTTTCGATTGACACACTGTTATCTTATAACATTTTGTTCCATTTTGAAAACCACCATGTAATTAAGGGCATACAATGTTGTAATTATAAGAGTTGTACTATTGGAAAACTGTATAAAAAAGAGTTGCAGGCTGTGAAATCTATCGTTGTTAAGAGTCATCAAGGTTATAGGAGAAACACTCTAACTTTGAGTTTATAACAACATACTTGTAATATTTCTTTTATTAATGACAAGTTGATCTTCTGAGCATATTGTGATTCATTGATCTTGCCATAGCCTTGATCGGGAGTTGGGTCCACTCTCTTGACGAGGTGATGCTAGATTAGATGTGTGTTAGTTTTATTTTTTCATGTTTATTATTGTTGTGAATGTTTATTAGTGCGTTGTTATGAGTCCTTATTGTTGTTACTCTTATGGTTGTTACAATTATTGCTAGTTGTTACTCTTATTTGTTGTTATAGTATTGCTCACTATTTCACATTGATGAATTTATAGTTGATGTTCACTGTTGGGTATGGAAACTACGGCCTCCACATACAGTGCACGATAGCGTTGAAACAACTGGTAGAACCCCAGGTTGACAATTAAATGTGGGTTGGGTGAATTGCATGATTCATACTTGGACACCAACGCAACATCAACACAACCCATTGGAATGGAAAGCATTGGACTATTTAATACATATTCTCACATGGATAGCTTGATATTAAGGCACTTTCCAGATAAATTTATGGTTCCTCCATTTGCAACCGTCACTTGACACTCTCATGCTCGATATAGGAAGCAATTCAATTCCTTGACCATCTTACAATGAATAAAATTATGGGTACTACCCAAATCAATCAACATTTTTTCCTTCTTCTTCTTGACATGTCCTTCTATCTTGAGAGTTTGAGGAGTGGTAATTCTTGTCAATTAATTATAATATATGCTAGGATTCATTTCTCTTTTCTCTAGGGTTAGTTCCTAGTGTATATCCTCTTATTTTGACATTTCTTTTTATTTTTCTTCGTCCTCTCCCCAATCTCTGAAATTAATTTCTTCAAAACACACTTATGACCTTTAATGTATTTTCTATCACAACTATAACAAAGAAATTTTTCTCTTTTTTCTTTTAATTTTTTTGGTGTCAACCTTGTAGCTTGTGGAGGGCTAGGAGAAACAACACTTCCATATTTATAGTTGCAAGTGGTAAGATTCCTTCTTGCCATAATTTTGCTTTCAATTTTTCTTGCCAACCTGAATTCCTTCTCCAATGAATCAGGTTCCCAAAGATGAACCCCATTTTGGATGTTATCCTTTAAAGTCCTTATGAAGACATCAATCCTATGCTTCTCTAGAATATCCTTTACCCTTATTGTCAATTTGTGGGACTCCTCAATGTGCTCCACCATTTAACCCTTTTCTTTAAGATTTATCAATTGGTTAAAGAAGGTGTTACTCTTTGTATCCTCATAATGTTCTATCATTTCCTCCGTAAAAATTGACTAAGTGATAATTATTTTATGAGCGAAAAGCCATCGATACCATACAAACTGATTGGGTTCTAAATATAAAGTTGCAATCCATACCTTTTGTGTGTTTGGCACATTATGGAGATCAAAATATTGCTCTATCTGTAGTATCCATGTTATGGGATCCTTGCCATCAAAATTCCTCATATCAATCTTTGGAATATGGTGGGTCTTCGATCCAATGTTAGATCCTATGGAATAATTATTAACATTTCTTTTTTTATCATCATGAATTTCCTCTACTACCTTTTCACCATTCGGAAGCATATATTGTAGCAACTTTGCCAAACCTCCCTTCAAACCTTCCATACCTTTCTTCAAATATTAAATGTTTCATTTCAGTTTTTCTTATTAAACCATCCATATTAGCTTCCATGTCATTCTTCAAACTATCCATCTTAGCTTCTATTACGTTTTGTGAGAGGGAAATTTGTTGCACTTCGTCTCGTAATTTTGATATATCATGTTGCATTTCTTCCTCTTCTTCATGGATCAGAGTAAAGATTTCAGGTTTCTTACTATGTGTTTCCATTTTATTTCTTTAGGGAATAAATTAATGATAATTGTGCTTCAATATTCCCTTTGAATCACTTCAAATAAATTTTCAAACAAAACATATGCAAATTAAAAAAAAAAACTACACACATTGTTTTCACTTTGTAGGAGCTTGATATTGAATATGTTGTATCTCTGTAATTGTGGATCTCCAATGCCTAAAATTGTGTCTTGTGATAACCCTCTCAGTTCTCTTTCCAACCCCATAAGTATGATCAATATTGGATTTTCCAAGAAAGAGTTATGGCACATCTCCAACGATGACTTGATTATAGACTTGTTCAGTAGAGAGAACTTGTACGAAGTGCCACATGTCATTTTTTCAATCTTCAGCTCTAAACACGATACCAAACAAACTAAAGTCCATCCTCTTTTTTTCACCTTTTACGAAATTTGAATCCAATGCTCAAAGAGAAAGCTATGACAATTTTCCCAAGGTGACCTGTTTGAGATGAAATTCAAGAGCCTGCAAAAACCCTAACTTTCTTGGATCATATCCCTAAACATATAGCAAGACAAGATTTGAAATTTGGACATGCAACTCATCACTATTTAGGCTCAAATGGTTTTTAATTTTAGTGTCTAAAACTTCGTAGAAACAAAGTTATAGAGAACATGCCACAATAAACTATTTGAAGTAGTGAAACCATAGAATCCAAAGCTCTGATACGAAATGTTATGCAATAGGGTAACTAAACTAGAAGAAGAGTTAGATCAACGACATAAAAAATGGACTCTTTGAGGGGGAAACCTCCTTTACAATACACAAATGAACAATTCTTAGATGATACAAATGAAAATACCTCCTTTGTATATATAAGACTCTTAGGGGTGACAATATAATCAGAGCCTACATAGCAATAAGATTGTAAGGGCACAAAAATAACAATAGTGGGCTTCTATGGGACAAAATAATAACAACAATACAATAAGGGCTTTACAGTAATAACAATAAGGTTCTACACTATTAGCATAGGGACCTAACAGAAACAGTGCAAAACCCCTCAGCCCGACTCATTGAGTCTTAAAACTACACAATTTGTCTACCCAGTCTAGCCTAAACAATGCATTGCATAGTCTCAATGCTCAAGCTTCACCCTTCACTTCCTGAGTCAGGCAATTGCGCAGTCAATGAGCCTCTCCCTCATTTTGAAACCCAGTTCTGACATATTTAGTGAATCAACATGCAACATATTAGACTAGGTGTTTATTGTAGATATGTCATCTCATCATGAGTGAATTACAGATGAATGTACTCTATCAGCCCTCATATATTTGGAAACTAATTTTTCATTAATTGAACCCATAATGTACATAGTTGGATGAGCTATATGTCCATATGTCGATTTTATACGTAGAACCACGACCCATTGGAACCTTGACAAATATCACTCTTCACTTGAATCTAAATATGGTTCATTTTCTAATAAGAAGACATGCTTCACACTATGAAGTTGGATAGCCATATAACTCTTATTCCATGAATTAATGATCCACTTGGAACCTTGACAATTTTCTTTGTCCTCACATGAATACCAATCTAGGTCATTTTATATGGACCATATTTTGTTCACATGTAAATCATTGGACGCTTAGATGACTCTAGCTACTCCCTAATGGATAGATTACGCAATAAGGGCCCCACTAGAGTTGGTCTTTCTATTATTTTTGGCGCAATTGCATTGTTTATCAGCAATTGGGCAGAGTTAAATAAACAAGAAGCCTTCAACAAACCACTACCTTGGAGATAATCTCAAGACTTTAGAGATTTCCACATATGCTTCCACGTCATTTCCATGACATTTGTCAAATCATCCCATTGCCACGTGGTCTTCCTTGGTGTTTCCACATGTATGGGTACATGTCATGTGTCACCCAACCAATTTTCCAATTGGCCACCCAAAAATCCTAAAAAGGAGTGACATGTGTCATCATCTCATGTTGTCGCATCAACTACTTTTTACACTTCGTGCCACCTATATTGCCACATTGTATTAAGGTCCACCTTCTGCCCAAGAGAAAAAAATATGCATCCAGATTTTTCTTAAGTGTTTTCCTTGGTTCATCCTAGAATTCCTAGATTCTCAAATATATATGAGATTCATAGATAGATGTTGTAGACATAAATATATGTGAAATTCCTAATGTGAAAGTTTGATTGAATTTGGTATCTGCCTCGAAACATTAACTTGGTGCATGTGTGGATTTCGCTAAATGACAATATGTCAATTGCCGGTCTTTGGCAACATACAAAGGGGAGTGAAAACTTTGGTTTTTGGGACTATTTTTCCTTTTATAAGGATTTTTTTTGTTTTTGCACATTTCCCTTGAATGTGGAGTTTTCCCTTGTTTTCTTCTTGGCAATATTATGAGCTACAAAAACCATCTCCAATAAAAGAAATCCCTTTGAACATAACATCAATGAAAACATGTTATACATCATGCCTCTTGACTTGACATCAATGACAACGCTATGAACAACTCTAAGCTCAAAAATTATAATTTTTGGCTCCAGGCTTTATCTCCCTTTGTTAGGTTTCTTAATTCTAAGGGGATTTATTTTATCTTGGCCTAGCAATCTCTAAGTCTCTCTATGATAATATTCCTGACCATGTTTCTTATTTTCCCTTTCTGTCTTATCTCTCAACAACCATGTTTCTCTGGAAATAGTTCCCTTCTCTCCCTCAATGACTCTCTAAGTTTGGTTTGTATCCTCTCCTAGTCTTCAATACTAGCTCTACCTCAACCTCTCTCCCTTTCCTACCATTCGATTTACTCTTAGTTTATCACCCATGCCTTAAGCCAAGCTTAATGTCCAGGCATCGACCTTTGGTTATATAGTGTGGTGGAAGAAGGGGGGACCTTGGATTTTCATCATCCTCTAAGCATAGCCATCCTTTGGGTCATCGCACTTGGGCCCAAATTGTTGCACATGAAGCGATTGAGTGCTACATTGATATCATCCTTGTAGTAGTCTAAAGGGAAATATTTGATGTAGAGGAGTAAGTCAAACAATCTAAGTGCTTCATTTTGAATAGACATGTTTAACAAGAGACTAGGGCTTAGATTCCTAGTCTGGAGACTCCATTAGGGGAAGGACAACATCCTATATGTAGACCATAAAAACCTCTATTGGTACATCAAGACAATCATGGGAAGAGTCTAAACTAGCAGGGATAATACTCATAAATAATTGACCATATGCATAGAATATGTTACGGATGAAATTGATAGGTTGTAACAAAGTTCTAAGTCCTTGTTAAAAACCTGACAAAACTTAATTTTTTATCATCTGACAATGACAATGAATCTCAACCACAAATATAAATAGACTCTCCAATAATAAAAATACGAAACAAACCAATATCTTGAAAAAAATATCTTTAATATTATTATTATAAACCTTATTATTAATTTAGAAATTAATTTATCTACTAATAATGTAGCTATTTATAATATATCACATAAATTCATCCATTTAAAAACTTTAAACTTATACTATTAGTCTAATTTCTTATCTACAAAATGATAAATATATATAGCCCTTAAATTCTTAAGTTTTACATTATCTTCCCTTATCATATTCTCCGTGAGTAGTTTATTCTCCATGTGTAAGCGACTCATTAATAACATGTTTTATAATGTTATTTTAATATTTAAATTGTAATTTTGATTATTAATTAAAAATTTATCTTTAAAATATATGTAATTTTATTAATTTCAAAATAAATCAAATTTTAAACCAACCAAAGCAAAAATGTCCAAATGAAAACGAAAACAAGTTATGGTGAATATTAATATTAACCACTCTTAAATACAAATTAGATTGGAGTAAATACAAATTAACCACTCTTAATATTAACCAGTCTTAAATACAAATTAGATTTGAATTTTATCAAATAAATTCAATTTCATCTTAATCGTGAGGAAGGAAAAAAAAAAATTTAAAAGTTGGTAGATAGTTAATAATTGAAAGTGTGGATTCTAATTTTATATTATGACATGTTTTATTGTATAATAAGATGATATAGTAGTTATTTTTGTCACTTAGTTTAAATATAGCTAAATTACAATATAAATATTGAATTTAAATTAGTGTTAAAGTCTAGAATTACATTAATTTGAATTTTATTTATTAGTAAACTCTTTATTTGGATTTTACTTATTGGTAAAGTCTTTTTTTGTGCAATTAAAGACCAAGGACCCAATTTCAATGCTTATGAAACATAACTTAAAATTATAATATATTATATTATTATCCAATTTTAAGGTCACGGCCAAGCCAAACACCAAATTGGTGTATGAGAACCTCTTGTTTGTGGGACAAGGAACCCACCTTGGCACAGCTATTTAACTACTAAATTTACAAAAAAAATACAACTTATATTATAGTTACATTTACATTTACATTTACCTTTAAACTACATTAGTCATCTGAAATCAAAATTATTTATCCAAGTTAAATTATATATTTTATTTCTTAAAATTTAAAACTAAAATATTTAATATTTTTTAATATAATTAATAGCTTATAAAGAAAAATAAATTTTATTTTTAAAATTTTAATTTTTATTAAAAAAAATAAATAATATAAAAATACATATATTTTTTTTTATTAAAATTTGAATTTAAATTTTAACGTGTTTAATTCATTAGGAGAAGATGGAAAATGCAAATGACGACCGTATCATATCGTCATTGTGGCATTTGCTATTTTTTCTAGGGAAGTGTTTAAGGATGTAGTTGATCGCTACTGCTATATTAAAGAAAAGAAAGCGGGAACACGGAGTCTATTAAAAGCATCATCATTAAAGTGAAGTGAAATAAAGAGGGGACTAAGAGTATTTTAATTCAAAAATTTGAAAGACAAGAAAATAAAAATCAATCGAGTACTTTGCTACTTAAACTTTCTAAAATATTTTCTTATATCTCGAAGAATTTTATGGATATTATTTTAAGAATTAGAATGGGCAATTTTGAAGTGTCTTTTACCATTTTCTTATTTTTTTTTTTTCTATGTAAAGACTAATTCTATTAAAAAAGTAAAAATATAGTTACAGAGCGGTTGAGACCTCAGAGGAGGTTCAGGACATTCCAGCAAGACAGAGTGTCCCATAATTGGGATTTACCGGATACAAAAGCCTGGAGCTGTATAGAGAAAGCAGGGCAGAGTGATAGCGCTCAGAAAAAGACAGATTATAATTTGTAACCATACTGACTGGATTGCCTAGATATTCCTGAGCAAAAATACAGACCCAAAAATTTGAAACTATAACATGGCTACAAGCTTGAGGCAAAAAGATGTTAACATAAGCCATATAGGCATTACAAAAAGGGGTGAAAAATAGAGAGAGGACCAAAGAAGCAACCATAACCCAGATGTCTTCAAACAGCGGAATCGTTTTCGGGAATCTCCTCCTCCACAGGGCAAGGATAGTCCATCCACGTGTCATCCACATTCTCCCTGAGAGCTGAATCGTTGTCGTTTGGAGGAGATGCCAACTGTCGCATGCTATCCATGCCATCCGCCGGTTGATCAGATACTGGAGCGTTCTGTTGATTGCTAGCAGGAGGCTTGGAGATGTCGCTTGCAATTCCTTTAGCCTGCGAATTGCCACAATTGAACCCGAACCCCACATCTACCCTCTGCTGCGTGCTACCTCCTGGAGATTGAGTAGAATGGGTGTTCGTATCAACAGTAGGCCGAACTTCTTCCTCTGAGAAGATAACTGTAATGCTGGCCGAGAGAACAGGCTTGTTAAGGCGACTGTGAAACGTGAAATGGGTAGTTTGAAAGGAATTATGCGGAAGTGGCCTACTAGTTTCAGAGGTGGGTGAAGCCGAGGCCAGAGGGATGACAAGCGGAGGAGCAAGCTGAGAGCGCCCACAACCTCCACGATTGCCACCTCGGCGGCAGCTACCACGACGGCGAACCATGGGCACAGTAGCAGGATAGCCTGGAGGAGAGGAAGAATAGGGAATAAAGCAAATGCCAGAGTGAGGGTGCCTGTAATGCCTGAGAATCCAGACATGCAGCGTCACCTTCAAACCACGACAAGAATGAGAAACCGGCGATATATGCATGGGGGGAGGCCAGGGGTATATATTAATAGGGAGAGCCGAGGCCACCATTAAAACCGAACCTAGTGAAATTTTTTGAGCCCTCTGCACAATCAATTTCACATGAGGAGTGATCTGCCTATATACAATATAAATCGCTTCCATCTGCGGGAAGGGCTGGGAAGGTGCGCAGTTTTGCCACTTTCTATACCAGCTGCCTTCATGACATTGAACCGTCATAAATAAACCTTTAATGCACCTGCATCCGGGTGAGTGTCTTCTGCCTGGTATCTGTCATTCTTCATAATATTGTTGTAATTCATAAGTTGGGAAGCTGAGACAAGGCTGGAGAATTAACCTATATGTAGTTCCAACCTGCATTCCACTCCAAGATTAGCAAGAAAGTCTGCGACTTTATTTCCTTCCCGTCGAGTATGCTTGATGTAAATGGCCCTGAGCCGAGAGAGGCAGATAGCAATGAGCTCAATCATTTTTGCCATTTGCCAGCTTTTACTTACCTTGTGCGATGGAGTACCTTGCAAAATTTTTGAAACCATATTTATAATAATCTAAGAATCCCCTTCTATGATTAGCGGAAAGAATCCTTTATCTTGAGCTATAATGAGACCTTGTCGTAAGTCTTCCAATTCCGTTGAGTTGTTAGTATCCCATCCTTTTGAAACAAGAAAAGATAAAAGGGGAACACCTTGATGGTTTTTGAAGATTCCTCCAAAGCCTGAATTACCTAGATTGCCCTTTGAGGCTCCATCTAAATTTAGATTTATCATATTAGGTGGTGGAGGGAGCCATTTTATGGATGGTCGATCTGGAGAAGATGGATTTCCTTTGGAGATGAGCTCTTGATTCAGTTGGATATTCCAATTTGTCGAGATGGATTGTTCTCGCGGAAGAGAAGGAAAGTCATCCTGGGACCAGATGGAGAGGGATTCTTTAATATTTTTGCAGAGGATGGTCCAGAGGTTTTCCATGGGCATGGATTGGTCTTTAAATACCCATCGATTCCTTTCCTTCCAAATGTTCCACATTAGGAGTCTAGGGATAAGCATCCACAGAGTGTTTAGAAGTTTGCTTTGATAAGGTTTTTTGTTCCATTGGCGGGCTGTAGCTGTGACATCTCCCTGACTCGACCATATTTTTGGCAGGGAAAGCTGACTTTTTCCCACGGCTTACGCCCTATGCAACAAGATTGCATAAGATGTTTAACTGATTCTTCCTCTTGCTTGCAGTTGGGGCATCTAGAGGGTCCATGATAATTCTTTTTCCGGAGAGTCCCATGTGAGGGTTTTATTTTGATAGAGAAGCCATGGAAAGGTGGAAACTTTCGGCTAGTTGGGGGGGTCCCAAACTTTGCTCCATAGTCCATCTTTGACTATACGCTCCTTGAGTATTATATTGTAGGCTTCCTTTGTGGTGAAAGCGCCTTTTTTCTCATAGCCCCACCTAAGGATGTCCATTTCCTCCGAAAAAAGAATTTTCCTTTTTTATAGTTCTAAAGAAAGAGCTTCCTGAGCCTGTTCTGTGCCATGCCTTAGGATTTGATCCACATCAATCCATCTTCTGTGATCTTGTGTGGAGGAAGGCTTCCAAAAATTATTGACCCTGTCTAATTCATGCATATCCTGCTCCGGAAGTTGTAGGTGAGAAAGAAGATTCTTAAGCTTTGGCAGCTGCTGCCAGGAGTCCTAACGGAATCTAGCTGTGTTTCCATTCTTGATTTCCCAAAAGCTATGTTGTTGTATTAATTTCATGTGCTGTTTGGCTGAGTTCCATATTACTGATCCAGAGCTATCTTCTGACGTACGTATTCATTCTTCAATTGGACCGTTGCTTGCATATTTCGCTGTCCATAGAGAGGCCCAGGGGGTGAGGGGCACAGAGAGCCATCTCCACCAAATTTTTGCACCCATGGCTTCGTTGCTGTGAGTCAGATCCCTCAAACCAATGCCACCAGCGCATTTCGGAAGGAAGACTTTATCCCATTTGACAAGAGCCCACTTACGGGTGGGACCAGAACTTCCCCATAAGAAGGAACGTTGGAGTCTCTTGATTTCCTTTGAGAACCCATTTGGGGGCAGCGAGAATAGAGAAGAGGTATAACGACATAGAATGAAGAACAACTTTTATGAGGACTAATGTGCTGGCCATATTAAGGGACCTATGAGTCCAAAGGAAGAGGACCTATGAGTCCAAAGGAAGAGAGGAGCTTCTAATTTTCCCAAAAAGATTTTCCA
The DNA here is from genome assembly GCA_000404065.3 of Pinus taeda. NCBI lineage: Eukaryota > Viridiplantae > Streptophyta > Pinopsida > Pinales > Pinaceae > Pinus > Pinus taeda. Next base: position 29,875 of record APFE030105519.1, on the reverse strand, counting down.
GGAGGAGTGTTTGAGAGCTAAGGCTATTAGCCATTTTTTTAAATTTTAATATATCTTTTTTCATGGATATTATTTTATGTAAATTTTAATATATTTTT
>APFE030105519.1:17476-28729 GCA_000404065.3 Pinus taeda | reverse complement strand
ATATAATTAATTTATTAGTTATGTTTTCAAAACTTTCTATTGTAAAGATTTTATTATTTTAAAATCTTTTATTGTCTTAACATCTATATTATTAACCATTCACCGAAAATAACAAATATATTTAAAAAAAATAAAATTGATTTTGCGTCTGAAACAGGGTTAGAGATTTTGTACCTGCGTGTTTGCCCAAAAGCGCAGTGAATGCATCTGACAACTGCACATAGAGTAAGTAAACACGTACGAATAAGCGATCTCAAACTGTTGTTTCTTCAATGTACATTTTCTTCCATGTTAATTTCAATTGGAAAATAAGTAAACCTATTTCTTCAATGATATCTCAGTTGGAAAAATCACACAATAATAGCATACCACAATTGTGTTTTATTTTCATTTACACAGTAACGCCTAAAAGATAAAACCCCAAAAAGTTGCGTGCAGATGAAAATAAGAAGAAGTAATTTTGCTCAAAAGAATAATTGAAACATAGATGAGAGCCACCAAAATATATTTAAAAGAAGGTTTTCTTAGTTACCTCCTCAAGTCCTCTTTGCATCGAGAATCCTTCTTAATATTACCGTGAAAATTCTCAGCAAGAATTAAAGCATGAACAAGAGTCACCCAATAGTTAAAGGGGTTTCCCCAACCCCTCTTTCCATCTGGAATCGATTACAAAATCCCTCTCACTATAATTACAGTGGAAATTCTCAGTAAAAATTGGAGCCTGAACGACAGCCACCAAACATTTAGAATGGGGTTTTCTCGGTTACCTCTACATCAGGAATGAATCACAATCAATCACGAAGACCCTTGGAAAATTCTAATTGCATGTTCAAAAAAATTTACAGAATTATGATATGAAAAGAATCATACATGAATGAAAATACCCCAGCCGTAAAGAATGGGAGTCCACATAAACCAACGAAGTCCCTTAGTGTTTATGCGCATGAGGATTGCGCATATCCCCTTCGTCCTTCGCACTTCCCTTGTCTCTTATGCGAAGAGCTCTTCAAGCGTAAGTCGATGAGTGAAATGAGCTCTTCCTTCACTCATATATATACGTTTCCTTCCTCATGTTAAGGGGGTTGCTTATTCATCGCTGACCTCCCTTTATTACATGTAAAGCCCACTTATATCATACATGCTCCACATAATTCATGTCGGCTTTAGAATTTAGAATTTAGCATATTTTTAATTAAAAAAACTTGCCTAAAAAATACCGTGCTGTATGAAAAATAAAGGAGTGTAAGTTGTAACTATACCAACGCTGATTAGAATTTATCATATTTCCAATTAAAAAAACTTGCCCAAAAAATACCCTGTTATATGAAAAAACTTGCCGCGTAATAACGTTTGGTGTGTAAAAATATTTTGGAAAAAGTTCCAAACGTCAAAAATCCGTCTTTAACTCTTCCAGGCACGTCACTCAAAACGGGGAATGACAAATTCCAACCATCAAATACGTGAAAAAATCCTTATGACGGGCAAAAAATGCCCGTCAAATTCCATCCCTGCGTATCATTCATTTCCTTTCAATTTTCTACGGATTTCAATATATCTAATTTTATTTGCCGCTTCTATAAAGCAATAATATTTGAGTAATGTGAACTATGCGATATCAAGATTGTAAATTGATTAAAAAAAAAAAAAACTTTGTTCAATAGCGATGGTATGGTAAGATAGAAATAGCTTAACTTTTTCCAAATAGAAAAGAATCGAAATTTGGATTACTGGATAACTATACAATAAACCACTTAAAAAACAAATATGTGTACACATTGATATTGGTATTGATTTCAAGAACTGACTCCGTTGACAGGAACCTTAGTACAGAAACGAAGATAGATCCAAAATCCAGAGTTCATTACCTGATTGGTGTCAATATCCTCAAATCTTCATATTTAACAAGTGCAGAAAAAATAATGTTCAGTTTTATGTCCTCATAACTCGATAGCTTACAAATGATCATTGCAGCACATCTTGTATTTGACGTCAACACAAAGCTTTGAAGTCTATTTCCATATCAAGGATTCAACAATAACACTTATGATTATTAGTAAAATATTAGTCGAAAGATCAAGGAACAAAAATTCCACAATATACACTTGAACCTTAGAATATGTGTTTATTCTAGTAGAAACTCGTAGTCCAACGACCGAACCGACATAATACCGCTTATTTCATCAAAGTTGTAAGGGCAATCTTCCTCTTGGAATGCCGACATAATACCACTTATTTCATCAAAGTTGTAATGGCAATCTTCTTCTTGGAATGCCCACAACAAATTTTGGCTGCAATTTTCTTCCATGCTTGCCTGGTGAGGAATATTATCCTCTGTATTATGAACACCATAGCATCCCTCTTTCTTGTCTTGAACAATGTTAAAATCAATCCGTCTATCTCCCGTGACTTCCTTGTCTTTTCTATTCTCAATATTCTTTAACATACTGCATGATCTCTGGATCTAATGAAGCACGGTGCCAATGAAGGAAAATGGGTCATGTAGGTAGTTTATGCCATTTATGATAACAAATTTCGTTTCAAAAGAAACATCACAAGAAGAACAAAACAAGCGCTAATTCAGAATTAATATTGTTACCTCAGATTGCAGTTTTCTGTTTTCTTCCAGGAGAGTGTGATAGTGACCCTTGAGGGATTCGTAGCTTTCTTTGAGAACGCCAAAGTTTTTTTCTAGCTGCGCGGTTTTCCATTTAGTTCTTCTGTTCTGGAACCAGATGCAGATTTGCCTTGGGTTCAGTCCCAGAGTCTCTGCCAGCTCCTCTTTCCTCCCGTCTTCCAGTATCTTGGCCAACTCAAAACTCTTCTCCAACGCCCTCGTTTGTTCCATGGTGAGCCTTCTGCTCTTTTTCATCTCTGAAGAAGAAGTGTTGAATGGTTCTCCTGCTGTGCTAATGGCAAAGGCCGAATAAGGATTAACTGCCTTCTCCATCTTATGAGATCTCAGCTTCAGATACTCATTGAAGTACCCCAAAAACCTGAAGAAACAGCATTTGAAGGATACAATTGGAATCTCTGGGAAATGTAGCAAAGCCTATTCACGTGGTGAGAGAGGGTCAATTCATGGGATAAAGCAATTAGTGTGTTGTCTTCTTCATAGATACATAAACTCGCGAAATGTCGAGTGGGTTTTCTGTTGCAAATGGATGTCATGAATAATCAATCGTACTCCCCACTTGCAACTGCAGCATCGTCCTCCACTTTCGTCCCCACTTATAAAAACAATTGTCACGCGTACGAAATTTACCATGGAAAATTTAGAAAGTTGGGTTGAGTACACGTACCTTCTTACGCTGTTTCGCTCCAATCCAATTATCCACCATCCTTTTTATTCAAAATTAACATTATTAAAGTATTCCAACGCGTACGAAATTTACCATGGAAAAGGGGTGAGTACACGTACGTTCTTACGCTGTCTCGCTCCAATCCACCACCCCTTTTATTCAGAATTAACATTATTGAAGTACTCCATACCATGTAGACCTCCGTTGTCGGTTTGATATTTGGCAACTAGCATCAATTTTCCATTGAATGAAATTCATGAAGGGTAATCGGTAGTTTTACTCCGCCATAAACAGATTTGGAAATGGAGTCGCACCGCCTTTTTCGTCGCTGTTCTCCTTCCCTCCATTTTCCTTGACTCAAGTGCCAATGTAGCGCGTCATTGAAACACCCTTATTCTCCGTTTGTTAATTAGGTTTAGGACCGGGTGGGGCATAAATATCCATAATCGGAGAGGTGGTGAAATCTCAATCCTAAATTGCTCAAGCTATCAACGGCAAAGTTGGGACTTCAATGTACATTAAATCGATAGAATCAAATAAATTGGAGATTAACCTTATAGTTTTTGAGTTATGAGTTCACATGTCAGGAAAGGAGTTGACACTCGGAGGTATTGGTTGAACCTTGTACAATTCTTAAGACATCATGTCAGTAGTGCACAATTTATTTTTTCATCGACTTTGAAAACAATTTTGACTTTATTTGGAAAAGAAAAGATGTTTGAGTTCTTTTAATGCTACTCTTAATACTTCTATCAATTTAATTAACAAATTAAAAAATATAAAATACATGGATATATGTTAGTGAGTTTAGTGTAAAAAGTCATTTTTAAAAATGAAAACCAAGAGTTAAACTTTCTTTTTATAAAAACATTTTCGAAAGTTTAAACTTCAAACTAAGGATTCACATTCATATATATATTCATAATGAAATTAAAAAAACTAGTTAAATATTTATTATTTATTTTTAAAAGTATATGTATAAATAATAAATATTATCTCGCATTATAAGATAATGAGGAGTAGAGTTATTTTATTTAAATTATATTATATTGTTTGGAAAAGAATATTAAGATATAGCTAAAGAGTCATGATAAAAGAACGAAATCCTAAGTGATTATAGGAAATATGATTTAAGTGTGGACTAACTTGTCACTCTCAAGGTTATTGAGGAAGAGTGTCTCAATAATAAAACTCATTTTTTAAAGTCTTTGACAATGTTTCTAGGACAAATATTTGGAAGAAATTGAAAGAGATAATGCTTCTTCTTGAATTGAGGGTTGCTATGATAAGATTGTATGAGAATGTTATTGCCAAATTGAGGACCATGAAGGGTTAGTGAGAAGACATTAACTACAATCTTATTCAAGGAAGGTTGTCCCTTTCCCCTTATCGTTTTTAGCATATACATTGGTAAGCTAGAAGAGTCTTTGGAATAAGAAGGTTGTGTTGGCCCCATGCTTGCTAGTAAAATCATCACTCTTCTTCTTTATGTTGATGATATTTTTCTTTTGGCAACAAGCCCTTACAATCTTAGCAAGAGATTAAGAAATTTTATGTTTCGAGATGGTTAATATTAACAAAATGAAATTTATGATAATTAAATGCAAAAGGATCAAATATGATACTTTCATATATGAATACAACTACTTGTGGGAATATTTTTATAAAAATATCTTGCAATCCATATCCATTACAAGCTCAACTAAAATTATAGTTGTTACATGCCATTTGGTCACTTTTGGCCAATAGGTCTGCAAACAGGATCAATCAACATCCTCTAACATATTTTCATTATCCCTTCACAAAGCCCTAAGCATCACTTCTCCGAAAAGTCTGAGTTTCTGGGACAAATTGCTCGAAAACACTGCTTTTAGCCGCACCATGCATTGCCTGCTATGTCACCTGTGTTTAGCGCATGTTGGTATTCTTTCTTACCAGCGTTGTTCAGAACATTCTCTGCCCTTCTTTAGGTGTGCTGATTTTAGAAATTCAGAAAGAAAAAAAAAGATATCTCTGAAGCTTCCTCTTCAAGAAGCTTCCAAGGTAGTTTTAACTATTTATTGCGGATAGAGAGCTCAAATTCCTATGTGATCCTATCTTGGAGACCCTATCTCTTATCCCTTGAGCTCAACCTCCCATCATTTGTCGATCTCAAGCCTAGAATGGTAATTCCAAAACTACCACACTCATCCTATAAATTTACTACCTCGCATAAGGTATTGGTTAGCTTTTAAAGATTATTGGGTTGGATTTTGGAGATTATAGTACCCTCATATTGCTACTTCTAAAGGAGTCAACATATTCATGAATTAGCATTGATGTTGAGGTGTGCTTTGTGGCAAGGAAGGACAAGTCAACTTGGGGAGACATCTACAAAGTCAACTACTATTTATGGTCGTAAACTCTCTCTCCTATATTTGTTAATACAAAAAGTATCATTTTCTCCTATATTTGTTGTGTTATGTTTACACTCATATATTTCACTGCCATGTTGATTCATTGAATATAGATTTTATATTACGCTACGTGTATATTGTGGATTGTTTGCTTGTTTTAGTCATGTGTAAAGGTTTCAATTACAGCAATTGGAGCTATAATTGAAGCTAACAAGCGAGGAGGAAATAAAGGCTTACTACAAATTCCAGGCAGGCTTCTTTCCCATACTCTAAATTTTTCTAAGGAAAACTTCATGCTTTTTGTCTTTTTTTGTTCTAGATTATACCACTATATGTAGGGAATTCACCTTTGTTCGCAATATTGAAAATTCTACATAACAATTTGGCAACTCCACTTGGAACCGATTTTTTGGTTTCCTTTGTTGAAAATAGCAACAAGAAATGCTAAAAATCGAAATGCTATAAATAGAATTGCTATAAATAGCATTTCAGGTACCTGTGTTGGAGATAGCATCAAGGAATGTTAAAATATAAATGCTAAAAATAGCTTTGCTATAAATAGCATTTCAGGATAGATTCCAATTTTAGTTAGCCCCTGAACTAAAATTTGAATTTGATCTTAGCAGATGTTTGTAAAATAATTAATTAATTCATCTTGAGTTAATTAGTTGGAGAAAATCAAACATGAAGTCTACGTGAATACATGCAACAATTTTTCTTTTGATTGAGGAAGTTATCCCTTAATTAAAGTGATCAGGATGAGTTGTACTTTGAGTTGTAATTAGTTAGCTCAGTTAACTGTGTTAAGTCCAGTTAGATTAGTTCCAACAGTTTGTGGAACAATTGTGAGTTCAGTTAGTTAATGCATGCATGCATGCAACTATTGCACTTCAAATAACTGAATATTCTCTCATAAATAACTCATGCATGTCACTTCCATCAGAGATCCAGTTGAGATCAGATGATGGGACACTGTACTATCAGTTGGAGGATTTTTCCTATATAGGAAACTCATCCACACAAAAGGAATTATCTCCTTCAGGATTAGGCAATTACTTCTGATTTTAGTGAGCAGTGTGAGAGGTGAATTCACACAGGTGGCAGCATTGGACCCTAGGAGAAACTGCGCAAGGAAATAGGAGTGTTGGAGGGCAGAGGAGAAGGGTTGTGAGAAGCCTTTGCCGGTCTATGAGTAGCAGAGGGGATTATACTAAGAGCTGGATAGATTATGAACTAAAGCTTTGTGTAATCCAGACATATTTCCACTTGAATGATAGTACATATAGTGGGGTTTTTAGTTGAGGCTTTCCCCAGAGTATTATTTTTTGTTTCATGTGTATGATTTCTTCTTCTCTGTTATATGTGTTCTCATTTGATCTTGCTCAAAATCGATTAAGCTTCTGTAAAGTTTGTTGCAGAAGGAGATCAAGTATTTTTCTTTAGTATATTTCATAATCTGTTGATCTACAGTGGGAATTTTTACATGGTATCGGAGCAAAGGTGATCAAAACGGAGAATAGTATACAAAGAAGGGAGAAGTTTGAAATTTGAAGTTCCTGATTATAGAAATCAAATGCTTATCACATATCAAATTTTAACAATGACATTCACCAGTTTAAGACTCGAGTATGCCCTTGATGGCAGCTTGAATTATATAGAAGGATCACGTGGAAGTAGTATTACAGGACAATGGTCTAAAGGACTTCATTTATCAAGAAGTCCCCAAGCGAGAAACACGAATGCTACTGAATTGGTGGAATGGAAGAAATGTGTGGCTAGAGTGAGGAGAATCCTTTTGGAGGGAGTTCGAGACCACATAGTCTCGAGTCTCCATCAGAAGGAGACATTATTTTCAATGTGGAAAACATTGAAAGATATATATCAGAACAGCAGCGAATAGAGGAAGCTAGCGCTGAAAGACAAGCTTCGAAAATTCAAGTGCGAAAAAGGCGACACGATCTCTACATATCTGAACAAGCTCACCTCCTGCAGGGATGAGTTTGGAAGTGTAGGGATCACGAAAACCAATGATGAAATGGTGAGTCTTTCTCTCCTCTGTCTTCCTAAGAGGTGGGATAGCTACCAAGGCTTGGTAAATGGAAGAGAGAAACTGCCAAATTAGGAATGACTTTGGTCGGATCTGATGTAGGAGGAGATAAGGAGAAGCACTAGAGATGGTTCTTCATCCAAGGAGGATGAAGAAAATTGTTCCTTAGAAAGTAAGGCAAAGAAAGGGAAGGAGACGGATTCTCATCCAAAATTGAGTTCTTCCTATGGTGGGAAGAAGTTTGACAAATAGAAAGTGCGATGCTTTCATTGTCATGAGGTGGGACATTTTACTACAAATTGTACATTGAAGAAATCCAAGAAGGGATCCAACAAAGGATTAGAAAGTGAGGCATTGGCCTCACTGTTCGAGTTGGATTTCACCCTCATCACATGCATGGTTTCATCCATGGTGGGATGTGGTTGGTTTCTTGATAGTGGAGCTTCATTCCACATGACTGGCGATAAGAGTTTGTTCAATGCCTTGGAGGAGAAAGATCTCCAGATACTCAAAGAGATGGGTAATGATGAAAAGTATAGTGTCTCAGGAGTAGGCATAGTTGTTTTTTAGAGGGACCATGGAGCTCGCATTACCTTAACAGATGTGAAGTATGTGCCAGGACTGAGGAAAAACTTGGTATCGATCACAGTGCTAGAAGACAAAGGCTATGATGTAGTCTTTAGTAAGGGAAAGGTTTTCCTCAGACACGACACCATGAGACAGGTGAATCAGATCGGTTCACGAGTCAAGAACCTGTATACTCTTGAGGTTCAAGATGCATGCAAAGCCTTAAGGAGCAAGGCAACTGATGGAGACTTAGTGGTTGAGAGGGAGAGTACATTACCTCTCAACATGTAGCACCAGAAGAAGTCTCAGACAATTGTGAAGGAGCCACAATTAGTGAAGCAACTTCAGGAGGTTGTGGAGCAGCCACAACTAGAGAAGTTGAAAGGAGACCAAGTGGAGGCATCCACTCATGCAGAGACCTCTAGTAGGGGGAAATTTTGAGCCAAGTGGGCAGAGGGATCACATGCATCCATACCTCCACGTAGGAGGTGGGGTGATGTAGAGTGACAGTCTTAAGAAGGTTGGAATAAGGGCAGGATCATTGAGGTACCCAACCTCTTCGATTAGACCTTGCTACGAGAGCCTCGATGAAGAGTAGCAGGACTGGCTGAGTGGGTAGAGACAGATACGAATGGAGTGGCAGGGGAAGCTTCAGCATTAGAGGGTGTTTCTAGCCCAATAGGGAGGTCAGTTGGGAGATCAGTTACTTACTTCTAAGTATCTGAGTTGCAGTGCAGCATTGGGCATCACGATACAACATGATGAGAGGAGGTGCAGTGCGGATGCATGCTAGGAGATACGACCAGCTGTAGCACAGATGTAGCAACAGGAATCAGTGTGATTGATGCAGTCAGAGATCAAAGTGACAGAGGTTAGAGTAGTTAGATACTGAAGAGCATAGAGGTGCAGAGTTGTCAGTCGACAGAGGCAATAACAATCAGAGACTTTGATGATAGAGGCATCATTCTGATTTAGGTTGGATATTTTTTTTGTTTCCAAAGTTGCTGGAGCAACAACACTAGGGAGAAGTGTTGCATGCAGAACATTCCAAAGGTTCAGGATTGGGTTCCAGTTGAATGTCCTTCGTGTTGAGAGGGAGTGTTGAAAATAGCAACAAGAAATGCTATAGATAGCATTTCAGGTACCAGTGTTGGAGATAACAACAAGGAATGATAAAATAGAAATACTAAAAATAGCTTTGCTATAAATAGCATTTCAGGATAGATTCCAATTTTTGTTAGTCCCTAAATTAAAATTGAGAATTAAAATTCGAATTTGACCTTAGCAACTGTTTGTAAAATAATTAATTAATTCATCTTGAGTTAAGTAGTTGGAGAAAATCAAACATGAATTCTATGTGAAGACATGCAACAATTTTCCCTTTGATTGAGGAAGTTATCCCTTAATTAAAGTGATCAGGATGAGTTGTACTTTGAGTTGTAATTATTTAGCTCAGTTAACTTAGTTAAGTCTAGCTAGATTAGTTCCAACAGTTTGTGGAACTGATTGTGAGTTCAGTTAGTTAATGCATGCATGCATGTAACTGCTACACTTCAGATAACTGCATATTCTCTCATAAATAACTCATGCATGTCAATTCAATCAGAGACCCAGTTGAGATCAGATGATGGGACAATATACTATCAGTTGGAGGATTTTTCCTATATAGGAAAATCATCCATGCAGAAGCAATTATCTCCTTCAAGATTGAGCAGTTATTTCTGAGTATAGTGAGCAGTGCGAGAGGTGAATTCACACAGGTGGCAGCATTGGACCCCAAGAGAAATTGCGCAAGGAAATAGGAGGCTTGGAGGGTAGAGGAGAAGGTTTTTGAGAATCCTTTGACTATTTATGAGAAGCAGAGGGATTGTACTGAGAGCTGGATAGCTTGTGAGCTAAATCTTTGTGTAATCTAGACATATTTCCACTTGTATGATAATACAGATATCAAGGTTTCTAGATGAGGCTTTCTCGAGAGTATTCTTCTGTGTTTCATGTCTATTATTTCTTCTTCTCTGTTATATGTGTTCTGATTTGATCTTGCTCAAAATCGATTAAGCTTCTGCAAAGTTTGTTGTAGAAGTAGATCAAGTATTTTTATTTAGTATATTGCATAATCTGTTGATCTATAGTGGGAATTTTTTAATCCTAGACCTTAGCATCTTTTTCACCTCTTAAAGCGACCTTCATCAACTTACATAGACATTGGTTGACCTTAGGAAAAGACATTTTGAGCTTGATTTTGTTTCTTGTGTCATTTTTTGGTCGAAATAACCCAAGTGCATTCCCTATTTTGAGACAGATTACTTTAGCACACTTATTTATTCTCTGTGACTATGCTGCAATGCACTCATTCCTATTTTCCACCTACACTGATCCTGTATGATGCAAAAAATTTCATTCCTTTGCCTTTCTTCTCATATTGCTTTGGAAATTTTTCTTGAGTCGAAGTTTGTCTGTGTCTCTATAAAGGCAATTCCTTGTGTGAATTTGTGTGTTTTTCCATTCATTTTTGCAATTTCCCCTCAATCATCGGGGGGTGGGGGTGGTATGACTAAGATTGCATATGAGTGTTAATCACCTTTTTTGTAATATTTTGTTTTGTTATTTCTTTTTTCTTGTCAATTAGGGTTTGTATGCATAAATTGAGTGTTAAATTTGAAAAGTAACTTTTACATTACTGTTAAAGTCTATGTGGTTTCTTTTTGTCAATGATTAAATTTCATTCACATATTTATTTTAATTTTAATCATTAAAAGGAAATAAAAGAAAAATAACTATTTTCATTTCATATATGGATTTGATTTTGATTGGAATAGTGAAGTTGAGGAGCTCGATTGTTGCACCACTTGTTTATTGGATTGTTGATTGGTTTATTCTTCCCCTACTTAGTTAGGCCTTTCATTGTTAAAAGGAAAATGAAAAGAGTTATTTGTGTCATATT
>APFE030105519.1:6948-17048 GCA_000404065.3 Pinus taeda | reverse complement strand
AAGTTGAGGAGATCGATTGTTTCACCACTTGTTTGTTGCATTGTTGATTGATTTCTTATTCCCCTACTTACTTAGGCCTTTCATTGCTAAAAGGAAAATGAAAAGAGTTTTTTTTGTCATATTAGTTCAATCATAGGTGTGTTTAGGTGACATCGATTTTTGAGCCTTGAAATCGAAACATAATTCAAGATAAACTCTAAAATTCACTCGATTAACCTAAGAAACATTTGAAACTTAATGACACACATAGAGTTCTAGGCTAGAGATGTGTTCTGACATCTTTAAACATAGGAGTTTCCTTTACTTATCAATGTTACATTCCATGGGTGATATCCCATTCCACATACATAAGGTATATCAGATCATTCTCCACTTACCTTAGGGTATATCAGAGGACACTCCACATACTCTTAGTATATCATAACACTCTCATCAAACGATTACGCCTTAGACATCACTAACACAGAATGGGCTTCCATGTACCTTTGGTTATATTTTGGAAGTCCATCATAGGATACAAGCCAACCTTAGGAATCAGAGTCGGTTGCCTTGTCACTTGTGATACACTACACACAACATTCGGAGATATTGTGTGCACATACATAAATCCTTGGTTTAACAAGGTGGTATATCACAGTTCACAGTGATTTGGTAAAATTGATTAATTGACCATGGAACAAAATCCTCACTGTGGGAAAAATCCTTAGCGGATCTTAGGTTGATACTAATGGAAACAGTTCTTGAATCCGCCAGTCAAGGAAACTCCTTTGATGGGAATCTCGATCCTTTTCCTTCTTTTATAAATGTTGGTGCTCCTTATATGGTGACGTTGTCCCTTCCTAGATTTACCATTGGTTTACCAGTTTGTTCATTTTCTACCCCTATGGTTATGAATGTTGAAAGTGGTCCTCAATCAAGTTCTCCTCCGCCTGAAAAACATCAACCTCAAATTGATCCTAAAGTTCACCCCTTGCCTTCTTCACATGTTGTTTCTTTATCCATTTCTTCCTCCTCTCTTGGTGAAATTCTTGACTGTAGTAACTAGGAAGCTAAGAAGAAGATGGAAAAGATAAAGAAGAAGAAAGAAAATAAGAATGGGGTTACAAAACAACCATTAATACCAATTCAACTAGCATGGAGAAACCTTTCAATCAATGCCACAAAGTGAAGTTCTCTTGCAATTTATTTAAGGGTAATCACCTTCTTCAAGATTTCCTTGGTATTCCATAGGTTTTAGAAGTGTGGTCCATAGGCTCACATCAACCTTTTTCATTAGCCTATGGATATCACACTGGTGAAAAACCGTCAATTATTGATAGTAATATCCACGAGAAAAAGAGTAAATTTTGGTTTCCCTGTAATTTATGTCAAAAGGAATAATCTAATTCACCTTTGTCCTTATCTGGATGAAGCCTAAAATATGTTGGAATACCTTACTTTTTCTCAACAGCAACTTTTGGCTGGCTAGTGGAAGCTTTCCCCTAATCCTACACCAGTTGATGAGCTGCGTGATTAGAATCCGTCTCTAGTCAATCCTACTCTCTTTGAATGTGAATCCCATGAGTTCGTTTCCAACCAACCATTGGTTGAGAAAATGGTTGACTTGATTCCACCTTCATTTGATCATACCTTTCCCATGGAGAGTGAGTCTCATACTGCTAAGGTTCTTCTCGTTTCTTTAGGGTCCAATGAATTGGGGGGAAATCTTCTTGTTCCCACGGCACAGGGAGACAACCCTCTCATTCCCATGGCATAGGGGGACAATCATCTCGTTCCCATGGCACAGGGGGTACATCCTCCCGTTCCCACAACACAAGGGAGCAATTATCCCATTCCCGTAGCACAAGGGGATAATTCTCCCGTTCCCATGACACCCCCTCCAAATATAGTTTTCACTTCCTTTGATTGGAGTCAACTGGAAGGATATCATCTTCCTCCTTACATTCCCTTCCATATCATATTATAGGCTTAAAATATGGTCATACCTAGCATAGTTATAGATGAAGGAGCGCCTATTAGTATTATGTCCTCAACTACTTGGAAATCTTTAGGTTATCAATAGCTTGTGCCCATTACCTAGAATTCATTGGCCTTTAACAGAGGAACAGGTCAACCATTAGGGATCATTCCTCAATTTCCTATTACTTTGGGAGGAAATACTATTGATATCAATGCAATGGTAGTCCAAGGTTGTTTTGATTTTAATTTACTCCTTGGGTGTGACTATGTTTATGACATGGGAGCACTTATCTCTTCACTCTTTCATTTTATGTGTTTCCCGCATGAAAGAAGAATCATGACCATTGACCAACTTTCGTTCGTGGGTATTGTTATCCCCTACAATGTCCTATGCTGAGGAGGAGATCGAAAGAGGTAACTTCAAACCACTTGCATTTCAGTAGCTAGCCTTGTTAAACCAGAGAGGGATCTCTCCAAGGATTTCATAGTCAATGATTGGAAGAGAAATGGATCTTAGGCTAGATATAATAGTTTTAGTTGAGTTTTTGAAAATTTAGGGTTTTTAGGTTGTTGGACTAGGGATGAGAAAAAATAATTAGGTTAAGGTCTCAAAGGTTTGCAGTAGCAGGCATAAGGAAGAGCAAGATAGCAATGTATCGTGATGGATTTAAGAGTTTGGTCAATGTAGTGTAGGGTCTGCAAATCTTAGAAGTTCATAATGAGCATGTTACCATGAATTCATTATTCTAGAAGAAGAAATACATAGACATGATTTTCCACATAAACATAGATTTTAATATAAAGAATTATGCCTATATAACCATAATGAAAATCATTGAGGAAAGAAAAAAATGTTAAGGGAGATGGATTCATTCATAAGAAACTGATATAGAAAGAAAACAACATCACAAACTCACTGCACATGTATTTTTGAAAAATAACTGCAACTGCTCCTTGACTAATTGTGTGAAAGCATAAGATACAAGTCTTCTCCTCTAAAGTCCAACCCTTCTTTTTGAATGAGAAATGATACATATAGAATCAATCAAACATCTTCCCCACCTTTAACGGTTGAATCCCTAAGTGGTGGAATTGTTTCCAAGAATCTCTTAACCAACAAGTGAGAGTGAGAAGGTCAAAAACAAACTCTCCTCTTAGACTTTGATTTGAGTTTTGCTTCCTTTATGAGGCCTAATTAACTATAAAAACAACCTATCATGCCTATTTATTTATGATTACATCATCTAAACTTCGAACTACTAAAGTTACATCATGAGTTTAACTTTGACCAAGTCAAACTAAAAACCTGAGAAATTAGACTGTTGGAATTAAAAAAAAAAACTCAGAAAATTATAAAAGCGCAACATCAACTTTGACGCCACTTTTAGGTGCATTTCTGAAGTCAACTTTGAAATTTTTTGAAAACGATCAACTATCCTTTCCTTTCTAGTTTCCATAACATCTTGAATGTTTGAAAATGACCCATGGGAAGGCCCTCAAAAGTTGATTCTCCCAAGGTGCCTCTAAAAGCGCAACGCCTATCAAAAAGAGGGGCAAAATGTTGATTTTTGACCCCTTTTTCTCATTTTTCTCAAAATATGAGCCCTTTCTAAGAAATCTGATGAAATGGGTTTTGAGAGGATGCCACCCACTTTCCAAAAATCTAATCCACTTGTCATTTGGAGCTGTGAGGAAAAAGCGCAGTGCCAAGGTGTTGTGTTTCTGTGACTAGATCAATTTCTGATTTTTGCACCAAAATTCACAAAAAAACCAAAAAAATTCATAAAACTCCCAAATTGGTCATGAAGTAAAAAATGAGGTGTGTCATTCTCTCATGGATTCTTCAACAAGCATCTCCAAGTTATCCCTCTTATTTTTTTCTTTGAGGGTTTCCTTTAGTTTTTTTTCATTTTCTTGACTTTGATGTTGCAAATCATGTTTTTGATATAATAGTGGTGGGCCATGTGCCTCAATAGCTAGTTGTCCTTGTTGGATTTTTTAAGAAGCTGCTCTAGGTGGCCATTGACCTTATCTAGCCAATACTCTCTGTATTCATTGGTTTCCAAGGCAATTCCATCTTCAATGTCCAATTCTTCATCCAGTAGGTTTTGTTCTTTTTCTTTCTTAAATGCCCTTTTTGTTAGAAAAATATATATTACAGAGCAATGGAACACATAAAATATTGCATAAATATAAACACAGAAAATGCATAAAACAAGAGAGGCACAGATATATGTGGTTCACCCAGTTTGGGCTACATCCATGGAGAAACAACTGGTCCTTCCTTTTATATTATCCACCAAACTGAAGAGATACAACCTACAAGAGATTTGCTGTAATTCCCTCTTCACTCTCAATCTCCTCTCTCTTCCTCACTTAGAATACAGATCTACATAGGCACAATACAATTCCCTCATATAGAGAGACGGGTTTCCTTCTAGGGAAAAAACCCTAAATTAAACATAAATTATACTGTTAGATCTCTACCTAATGAATGATCCAGATTGACTACGAAATTACAACATTTTACAATCAAATTTTACATCTATTTTTAGCTTCAGGGGTGCTACCCCCGAACCCCACGCTAGGGAGGGGCTCCCAAAGGTCGCAGCCGCCCCCCCTGGACCCCCCATGCAGTGAATACTTTATGGGTGGCGTTGTTGCCCCATTACGAACTGGGGTCCAATGCGGCAATACCTTTGAATACATAAGATAATTAGGCTCCACACCCAACACTTTTGAGACCCTTGGTCCTTGGTTTCTTCTTTCCAAATTGCTTTTCCTCTTCATCATGTTCAATCACTGCTTTAGCTTTGTCTACTTGCTGCAACATCTTAGATTGGTCTTTCTCCATGATTAGTTGTTTGGCCTTGAGCTAACTGTTTTCTTGCTCAAGGAAGGAAATGTTGAATCTAGCCCTTACCAAATTGTACATGAGCTCTCTGATTTGGGAATGATTCTCTTTGATAATTTTTTGCAAGTTTGAAGGTTCATCTGCTGCCTCCAAATAAACTAATTCAAAATCATGCTCAATCAGTTCCTCACCCTCTAAATGTGATCCCTGTTGTGCTGATGTAGAACGCTTGGCCCTTTTATCAACTTGAGAAGTAAACACAAGATGTTTTCCTCTCTAATATATTCTGGTCACCTCAAGTTTAGGTACCTTGGGAACCTCCTCTAATTTTCTTGATGATCCTACCTCCACCTATTGTGTTTATGTGTCTTGGTGATCACTTGATGAAGTAGTTTCATGCCACTACAAAGCTATTTCAATGAAGGTATCCCATGCCATGTTTCTTTCTGCCAACTGATGGAGGACTAAAATCTTTTTCAAACTGTGATGGAAAAGGCTAGGGTGATGCTCTTTGCCTTTCATTTTTACTTTCTCAGACATTTTGATAAGACCTCTACACAAGTAATTACACATGTTGAGAGCTTTTAGAGCTGTGAAATGCATTAGCAGCCTAATGTGGTATCCATACAATCTGGAAAACCTTCACTCACAGGTGAAAAACTTCATTACAACCTTCATCAATGGTGCATACTTTTCTAATAGGTACCTGAATGGAATGATGTGTGAATGAGCCTCTCTGTATGGTGATTTTAAGAAAGGTCTGTATTGCTCAAGGTCTATGCTCATGCCTTTGAACCAATACTGTCAATGATTAGGTATCCATGTGGCAAGAGAGATGGAAGCTACTAAGAATGTAAATTCAATCCCTGCTATGATGGATTTTTACCCTTTCATATTGGTGGCAATCCAATCAGTGAGTTGCTGATGAAAACCTACTTCACCCACCCTTTGAGAAAACCCTAGGGAACTGACATCTTAAAATCACTGTCTAATGAATGGTGAAGAGTTTATTTCATTGTATTTTGTAGGCTCATGCCTCAAGATCCTCCCTCCTTTATGACGTTTTCTCTTTTTTGATGGTGAATAATCTCCTCCATTTTGATAAAAACCCTAGATAACAGGGAAATGGAAAAACAGTGAGGAATGAGTGAAATGATGAAATTAGGGAGTTAGGGAAGGGATATGATGATAGGGGAATTTTGGGAGGTGCATAGGGGTTGTATAAATCTTAGGAAGTTGAATGAAGTGAAATTAGAGAGGGAGATGAGTAAGGGAATTTAAAAACAGTGCCGCTAGGAAAATTGTTTAAATTGATAGGTATGAGCTAGGGTTTGTGAAAAGGTGAGGTAAAATGAAAGTAAATTAGTATCTTGCTGGATGATATGGTGATTTATATATACAAAGGTATGAAATGGCAATTATTAAAGTTTGAAATGTCCTATCTTACAAAACCTACCATTTTCACTAGCTTTGAAGCATGAAATTCATATAAACCCTAGATGAACAAAACTCACCATTTTGCATTTTCTTTACCCAAAGAAAGGAGAGAGTAAGATTATGGCACTTACTTGTTGAATAGATTAGAAGAGAAAAACAAAAGAATTCAAGCTTAGATTTGGAATTTGGGTGAGTTTTGGCAAGTTTCGGGTCACTCTGTCCTGAACGCAGTGCTGTTTACAGAAGCACAGCGCCACATCCAAAAGCACAACGTAGTTCACAGAAGCGCAACGTTGGGAGATTTTTGCCAAATTAAGGTAGAAAACCCGTGGTTTTTCACCAAAGGGGGAGAGAGATCAATAAACAAAGGAGGTAAAGATGCAAATGAAATATGTTTGGGACCTTTGGGCTTTTATAGGCATAGTATGATATTTTTTGAGTGAAAATGGGTCCCACATACCTTTTCTAAACATGAATTTCTCTCTTTTTGAACTTGGCCACTTTGGAGACTTAAAACTTGTACTTCTTTTACCTTTTTGAATAGTGAAACATTTTTTTTTAGAACCTTGAGACTGTAACCATGAAGCACTTATGAAATGCCATAAAAATATATTGAAAAGAGTTTCTTATCACAACTCATCCTATGCCGGATTTTATGCATGAAATGAAGATGGACCTTGAAACCATAATGACCTAATGAAGACATTAGACTGAGTGAAATGTTGATGATGATGACTAACATGATAAATACATTCTCTTTTTGATGATACACTCATCTGAGTGATGTAAGTGACCGACATGTGAGATTTTTGAGAAAATAAAAATAAACCTAGACAAACTAACTAGTGACCAAATTTTATTCTGAAAACCTAGTGACATGATAAAATTTGACCTTGAGACCCCTAACAAGCTTGGTAAAATCATATTTGATCACCGGTGATAGGAAGAAATGACTGACACTAAAAGGTACAAATTTTCATCACAATCAACTAGCTTCCCTAAATGGTCCTTATATGCAAGGGGTATCTTCCCTGCTAGATATTAAGTATGTGGAATTGTGTTCCATTCCCACATCTATTGATTATCTACTAGATGATGTAGTGCATCATGTACTAGGAGCATTGATGCTTGATCTTTCCCATGGATCCTTTGATATGTATCCCTTCTATAGAATTGTTCTCCCATCTGATAAGAGATTCTTGGAATCCATGGTATCTCGGAAGCATTGATTAATATAACTAGAGATCCCATAGTAGAGTTCCTTGCCTTGTGTCAAGCTCCTTAAGAAATTAAACAAGGTCCCTTGACCATATTTCTTTTCTTATGTCATGATCGATAAAAAATGAAATATATCCCCTTCCAATTCCAGTCTTCGATTAGATCTCGTAAATTCCTAGTTGAGACTTTCACTTGATCTCATAAATAAACCTTCATTCCATCCACATGTTAGTAACTAGTAGTATACATAGGTGAATGAAATGAAGATTGGGGGCATGTGCCTAGAATTGAATCATTATCTTAGGGGCATGCAAAATTATTTTAAGCATAGTTTTTCTCTGTTTCAAACGTGTAAAAATGAAACCACTCTCAAGCATATTTTTTCTCATGTTTCAAGCTTGTGAAAAAATGAAACCATCGTCAAGTATTCTCAAGTATAGTTTCCACATGTTTCAAGCTTGTGTAAAAATAAAACCATTTTAATCCTACCTCTCATGATTCCCATTTGTATCAACCTATTTATGCCAGATGAGCCTTGGTTTTGACATTCCATCGTCACCATCTTCTTGGTCAATTATACACTTTCACTTGGTTGTTTTACCCTTTCTCGAGGAGTTGCTATGATGAGTGGTCTTATTAGTCATATTATTGATCTCTACATTTTTTTATTAGTTCCATAATGATCCAAACCATTTGATACCCTTTATACCACTTGTTCCTCAAGGAGAAGTCATCTTTTAGCTCAATTCAAACTCCCAAAACATGAAAAGATCATCGAGCACTTGTCTTTTCGAACTCGTTAAAGTAAATGAAAAGACATATACTTAGTATAAGTTTAACCATTTTCTAGATGGGGATAGACTATTTATGTAAAAGGAATACCTTAGTCGAGCATGACTAAGAGGTTCTCCTAAGTATCATTTTCTTCCTTTTCAAACCGAAGAAACAATTTTACAAAAGGGAACTTTTGGCGTTTTCTTTTTCACCTTGTTGTCGCTGTTACAACATCCTCCAAGATTTTGGCCTACACCAAATTTTGGAGACTACCTTGGTCTTGTATATTTTTTTCGCAAACATTGAAATCCATTCCGTGTGTTTTCTCTAAGTTTTTTGGTCCGTTTTGCGAGAAAAGAAAAATGTCATATTTTCACATGTTAAGTTTTGCACAATGTATATAAGCATGTTTTGGTGGTTTCAAGGGGTTATCTTTGTGAATTTGAGTCGATATTACCATATAAAATCCATTGCACTCGATCTCAAAGTTTTAAGAATGGTGGCACAAGTGTTGTCACAGTCATCGCAAAGTGTATCTTTGGTGTTGCACTTGTTGTAGGTCGCCACAAAGTTGTTACATTGAGGGAAGCATATTGTTCATGTGTCTTGGATGATCTATGTTTTTGTGTCGTTAATTGTTCTAACTATGTGATCATAGTTGATTCTTATCACTGTTCACATCAGCTTCATTGATCCCACACCTAGTCAAATTATGAAAACTTTCTGACCAAGCAAATTAGCCTCACTCAGCCCTCCTGAACTATGCATTGAGCAGTTCCAGCGCTCAAGCTACAACCATTCCTCTTGACACTGCAAAATGTGTGGTTCATGCCTCTCAGGATTGTGCACTACGAATTCTCAGTGCCCAAGCCCAAACCTTGACCTTGAAAATTTCGTAATTTAATACTTCAACCTAGCCCCAACTTCACATTGTGCAGTCTCTGAGTTCAAGCCCAACTCTTGAGCTCCTGAGCTCTGAAATTGAGTAATCACTAGGTCTTCTTTGCCTTCCAAAAAGGTGTAGTTGGTTGAAATTGTTATGCAACCAACTCACAAAATAGAAGAAGAGATAGATCGATGACTTCAAAATTATCCTCTTCGAGGGGGCAACCTCCTTTACATTACACAAATGAACAATTCTTGGATGATACAAATGAAAATACCTCCTTTCTATATATAGGAGTCTTAGGGGCCATAATATAATCAGAGCCTACATAACAATAATATTGTAAGGGAACAACAATAATAGTAGTGGGCTTCTAAGGGGCACAATAATAAGAACAATACAATAAGGGGGTTGCACTAATAACAATAAGGGTCTACACTAGTAGGATAGGGACCTAACATGCCCATCTCTTTCAAAAAAGTGTTGTCTTCAATGCTTGAGTAGTTCTATATGCTTCTGTATAAATTTCTCATCCTCCCATGAAAAATATTCAATAGTTAAGTTCTTCCACTTGATGATACTCTCTGAAATTGATTGATTTCATAGCTCTTAGGTTATTATTTCCATGACTGCTTCAGGTTCCAATATGGTATCTCCTTCCTCGTCAAATTTTGGAAATATTGTTTGAAATGGGAGCTATAACCTTCTTTAAGATCGAAACATGGAAAACTGGGTGCAAACTGGAAGATGCCGGAAGCTCCAATTTGTATTCCATAGTATTAATCTTTTAAAACACCTTGTCAAGACCATAGTACTTTGGTGATAATTTATTATACTTCTTCGTTTGCTTGACGAATATTTTTTTGTATGGTTGTAGCCATAAGAATACCGAGTCGCCTACATCAAAACTTCTTTCACTATAATGTTGATCTGCCTATTGTTCCATTCGATTTTGCGCCAAAGTGAGGTTAT
>APFE030105517.1:50363-87294 GCA_000404065.3 Pinus taeda | reverse complement strand
TTGTTGATCCATGTGCTTTGATCTGTTTTAATGAGAAATAGAGTGAGTTGGGTGTCATTTATTGCAGTTATTGGGTCTGGGTGTCATTTATTGAAAAAAGTGGATTTAATTGTTATTGGGTTGGGTGTCATTTATTGAACAAATTGGATTTAATTGTTGTTGGGTTGGGTGTCATTTATTGAACATAGGGTGTTTAGTTGTTGAACAACACAGCAGTTATGGCTGACATACATTCCTTTTGTTATGTGCAGGTAGGCATATTTATTTGGGATGCAAAGTTGCAGTTCTGATGAGTGGGGGTTGAAGTGACTGCTGTTTTGTACTTCTGGAATAGACCAGTTTGGAAGCCTTTATGGCTCTAGCTGTTTTCTACTTGGGTCAATATGTTTTGCAATATTAAATAGTTAAATACTATTTATGGACAGTTGTGGGCCCAGTCAATATATGGGTGATTTTTGGACATAATTTAAAACTTATTTAAACATAATGTTATTTATTTCTGTTTAAATTTTGGTTTCAAAAGTCTTAATCACTGGTGGTTTGGTGGGACCAGTATTATATCAACTACTGGTCCCTGCACAAGAATAGGAATCTCTCCCCTAGTTCAGTGATACTATGAAGTCCACCAATAAAGATAAATAACTACAAGTGTCAGTTTAATGAGAGATTGACCTACTTCTTCTTAACACTGATATTGAAAATAAAAAAAAGCAGCCCAGGTTCTTTTCTGAGAATAATGGTAGATATAATTCAGTGTTATTATGAAAATAATGGTGGATATAATTCAGTATAATCAGAACTCTCTAAAAAAAAAATCCATGCAATAAGAGAAAATGTAAATTAAGTGGATAATACTTCATTGGAAAATTCCAACCCAACTTAAGAATTTAGAGCAAATGCAATTCAAGTGAATGAAACTTCATTCAAGATTGACAACACAGGTATACATATGAATATGGCATTACAAAGTTATTTGGTTGGCAAGCTAGGCAAATGCAATCCTCAATAGATTTCAATTAAAATCTATGTTGATGTAGAACTAAAATGGAAAAGAAATTTGCATATAATCATCATGTTCTTGCAAAGTAGATAAACAACCGATAGTATTTTTGCGTAGTGACAGTTTTTATAGAAGGAAATGATACTATTAGTTCCACATGGTCTTGGCGGTTTCTAACACGATTTATGTGTTAAGTTTTTTTTTTGCAATCTTTCTATTAAGATTTATGTGTTAAGTTTTTTCTTTGAGCAATTTATGTCCGCTTTTAGTGTATGTCCCATTTTATTTGTTAATGGAATAACAATGGTACCATTTTTTGTTTGTGGAGGAAAAGGGTAAAAAAATGATAGATGGGGTTGTATTATATAGTGCACAAGTATTAAAAAATAAAAAGGGATCTATTCCATCATCCCCTTACAAATCGAGAAGAAGCTAGAGAGGAGAAGCTAGGAGAAGGTTCCAGTGTTAAATAGGGTTGAACCCTCCACAAGACGAAAGAATTGGGTACAGTTTCATTCTACTTTGGCGGCACTGCAAGAGGCAACAAAATAACGCATACCTCTTGGAAAAATGCAGAATGGAAAAGAAGCCTGCAACTATTATGCAACAGAAGACCAAGCCAGCGAATTAAAGGAAATAGAGGCAAGTGTAGTTTGACCTAATGTTAGGCATAGAAAAAAATATTTAAAAATAAAAGTAAAATTTTTGGATTGTGTTGAAAAATTGAAAGTCCGATCAAGTGAAAAGGAGATTACCATTATTGTATTTGTTGTAAGAAGGAAAGCCCTGGAGGTTGCATGCATATAATTTGATTTCCTTGTTAATTAAAATAGATCAGACCATCTATATTGTTTATTTAGCACGTGTATGTGCCCATGCATTTTTTCTCCATCTTTATTTCAATGTCTTCTGTTATGAACTCGGAAAGTCTTTGCTTCAATGTTCGCTATTATGAACTGGGAAAGTTGCAATAGGGCACGAGGAGGATGTTTTATCCTACACCGGAATGTGTTTATGATGAACTCACCACCTAGCTTTATTTTGGGCGCTATACATTTGGCCATATATCAGTCCTATCCATACACAATAGCTATCATGAAATACAAATTCCTTAAACATTCAACTTAAGCAGTGCAACAAGAATTTTGCTGTGTATAAAAAATTAGATATTCAAACCATTGGCCTTAATTACCAGGTACCAGGATTATGAAAGAACGTCAAGTTTAAATAAACACTGAAATAAAATCACTACCCACAAAATACAGAAATAAAACCACTGTGCACAACAGATATTTCCATAACATGTCATAAAAATTTGGATTGCACAACAAAATTTGGCATAATGCATATAGATTTTATATTACTGTTGATGGAATCCAACAACGAAAATCTAGAATATTATAATTGAGATTCAACCTAAAAAATAACTTAACGACAATTACCAACTCAGAGACAACATTGGATATGCAAAGAAATTAATAAATACATAAATCCTATAGTCATAACCCAACCCATAATTGTCAGGAAATGAGAGTATAGAATAATGGATAATAATATATCTACAACAATAGTAGAAGATTAGAATGAGTTCAATCACTTAAATCAATTTCCTTGAGCCAAATCCTCAGAACATCCATCCAAACAGAAACGTCGTGACACATGAAAATTTTGACAGGAGTTCATCTAGTTTAGTAAACAAATCCAAAAAATGCAGTTGTGCAGTTAATTGCTGCAATGGAATCACAGAATATTCCACATGAATAATTTGGTCTTCTATGAAGGCAGCAACTGCATAAAGAAAGCACAATTGCAAGTTAACGTTGTGATTGCCAATTTCATCGTAACTCAACCATAGGCGATCATACAATTGATGAGATGAGGCTACCTGCTCGTAGCTGTCAGATATTGGCAACCTCTGGGCTACCAATTCCCACTCCTGTGGATGAGTTGTGGCTACCATTACCCTTCCCATAACTTTAATAGTGAGTGGAAGCCCTCCACAGTTGGCGCACACAACTTTTGCCATTTTCTCATCTATATTTGCTAAAAGGTTTCCATTGTTATACGGAAAAGGATGAATAGAAAATAGCTACCAGTTGTGCTCTTCTATCAAATCCCCCACTCTTATTATAGATGTCTTTGCAACTCCAATTTCTGACAGGACTCTGTGATTTCTTGAACTTACAACAAGTCTAGAGTTGGAGTGGTGGGTTAGTAGAAACACACCCAATTCTGGAGTTGGAGTGGTGGGTTAGTAGCAGCAAACCCAATACCTCTATCAACTGGAAACCACCTCTCCAAACATCATGCAGAAATAAATTAAACCTCTGAGTTTGCAATCTCTGACACAACAACATCATTCATCACCCTCATTTCTATCTAATTCTATCTTTGTAAGTGTGGTTATTTGCATACACAGTTCATTTCTAAGATTTGTAAAAGGTGGATTATTGGAAACAGTGAGCCAAAGCAATAAGTCATCTCTGAAGAGATTTCTCACCTTTGGACTGTTGAAGACTGTCTTGAGGAGGAGTGTTTTGCCTGCTCCACCCTTGCCAACCACCCCAATGCAAAAAAGGGTTCTACCCTCTTCCTCTGCTTCCACCACAAATATCTCTAATACTGTAAAGGCATCCTCTTGTCTGACTATGAGGGGTCTGACTATTAGGGTCTCTTCGATGAAAAAGCCCTCTGTGTTTGGAGAAATGGGCTGCATGGAGGTAGATGCAGAGGAATTGGTTGAAGTTTGAACACTCTCCCTTAGTGTGGATTGAATCATGGAAATCGAAAAATATGAATAGAAAATAGCTGCCAGTTGTCCTCTTCTACTAAATCCTCCATTCTTATTATAGAAGTCTCTGCAACTCTAATTTCTGACAGGGCTCTGGGATTTCTTGAACTTACAACAAGTTTAGAGTTGGAGTGGTGGGTTAGCAACAACAAACCCAATTCCTCCTTCAACTGGGAACCATCTCTCCAAATGTCATTCAAAAATAAAGCAAACCTCTAAATTTGCAATCTCTGACTCAACCACATCTTTGCATATTCATCACATTCATTTCTATCTAAGTCTTTCTTTGTAAGCATGGCTATTTGCATACATAGTTCATTTCTAAGATTTGTAAAAGATGGATTATTGGAACAGTGAGCCAGAAATAAGTCATCTGAAGAGATTTCTCACCTCTAGATTGTTGGAAACTATCTTGAGGAGGAGGGTTTTGCCCGCTCCACCCTTGCCAACCAACCTAATATGAAAAAGAGAGCTCTTATCATCTTCATATGATCCGGGGACTCTTGCCATCTTCCTGCAGTGCATTGAACAAATGCAAAGAAGAGGCTATCATGCTCTACGCAAGAGCCTCCATATCATTTTTTTCCCTATGGCTTATCATTGTACCAAATTATAACTGACAATACCAAATTTTAATTTGATCACCAAATTATAGCTCACAATACCAAATTTTAATTTGATCATGTTACCAAAGTATAATTGAAAGCACTAACTGAAAATACCTAATTTTAATTTAATGGTAAACATTATTTCAATCTTCTAACATCAAATCAACGTCCCACCACTATACACGTGGCATAATAAAACCTTCATTGCACAAAATAACGCCTTATTGTGTAATAAATTAATTTGAAACGATATTTTTGTCTTCTTTATCTTCTATGGTTTTTAATTTAACGGCAAGGTGCACTAACTTGTCCGGAGAGCCCCATTCCCCGTTAGCATTCTTTTAAGTTGCGATTTGCATTAAAATCCCAGTTAATGTTAAGAGTTTATATATGTATATATGCTGTTAGATATTCAACGAAGTGAGATGAGATTTAAAGTGATACAAATTATTAAAATTGTTAAATGTGATACCGTATATATTTTATATATCGAAAAATACTTTTTATAGAATGGACGAGGGAAAAAAATGGGGGGCCGCTAGTTTTTTATTTGTTATTAATTAATTTATTTATTTTTCTGTGTGGAGCAGCTTGTTTTGTTTTGAATTTATTATATATTATATTTTTATTATTTGGTTTCTATTTATTATCGCATTATTTTTATTGGTGTTGGTGTATTTGGAGTATTTTACATTTTCATTTTTATAACATAGCTTAACATTTGCTTATGTTTAGTCATGGTGTTTTTTCATTCTTATAATATAGTTTAACATGTTGCTCATGTTTAGTTATGGGTGGTCTTTTTGTTACTCATTTCAGAAAATTGAAGTTTCCTTTGTATTTAGTTAAATGATGGGATTAACCCACATTCCAATATATGACTTAAGCCAAAGTTTGTCTGGCGGTGGTTGTTAACTTGTATTTTGGTTATGATTAAGCACTAATCACACTTTTAATCAATAGATATTTTCCATGGTTGTTGAAATCATTTATGGCGGAGTGTTAATGTGACAGCTGATCTGTCTTGCCTCAATCCTTGTTTTCCTGCTAGTTCATTTTGGAAAAACCCTTGGCATTTTTGTCATTTCGACTTTTTGCTCTGCAAGGTGAACTCCCTGAGGGTTTCTTTTGGTAATGGTATTTTTTGTTCTGTCTGCAAATAAATAATGAGCTATAGGCTCTACCTGTGCTGGTGGTGACTATGTTCTTTGTTAACGCAGCTCTATCGTGCGTTCTGGAGGTTGGTTTATTCATTTTCTGGGCACAATTTGTTATTTTATATGCTCGAGCATGGTATCGACCACTGGTTGGTCTTGTCTGGTTCTTAGCTGTTATTGTCTTGTTGTTTGTTTGCTTTGCTACAGTTCTGCTGCTAAATTTTTTTGTTATTGTCTTCGCATGCTCGGGTTGCAGGCATAGTGGCCTCGCTCAGCTCTTATTCCTCAGGTAACTTATCCTTCCATGCTTCACTTCTGCTTTTATCTGGTTCCAGTGCTAACAATGTCTTGCCCCTTTTTCTCAGGTGGCTTTCGAGTTCTGCGGCTCAATAGCTTGCATTCTCTTTGCACAAGCGCGTCCCTAGGTAAGGCTTGTTTTCTCCCTTTGCCCGAACTGTATTTCTCTTCATTTTCTCTTATGTGTGGTTAGACTGACAGGTTTTTCCTGCTCTGGCCTCGCAGGTCAGGGTTTGACCTTCGACGTGGATGGCTTCAAACTCTTCGGTTCTGAAACCCTCCGGTTCCTTTCTGGTAGGCTCTGTCACCATAGTCTTCGTAGGGTTGTAACTAGGATCTGTAATTTCTGTTGGCCGCACCACAACTTTCATTCATTTAGTCTTTGCTTGTCTCGCTATGGGACCTGGGTTAACCTTTGTTACAGTTCTAGTTTTGTAATCCATTTTCGTTGAACCATATAGTTGGGTACGAGGATTTTACTATATCAAACCCTCGACTAGGGTTTACTTTGTTTCATGGACATTATTTCTTTTAATTTTTCTAGCAATGTAATACTAAAATGTTATGTAGTAACAAACATATATTTTTTCTATTTCGTTGAAAATGAAAAGAAATTGTGTTGAAGAGACCGTCACGGGTTACCTCTATTTGGGGTTTGTCCACTAGATGTTTAGGTTCTTGTTTTCTTGTTCACTTGGTTATGCTACACTGAATTCTTCTGCCCATGGGCTTGTTCACTGTTTGTCTATTTCCGTCTTGAAAAACTTGTGTGCAATTGTTCTGTCAGTACTCTGTTCTTTAAGAGAGGAAATGCGTGAAGCTATACGCCTACACTTTGTTGGTCATTCTGAATTATTTAATGGTTACGAAATATAGATACACAGTACAAAGTAATTGTTACAGATGGATGGAAAATAAACTTGTTCTTTGTCTGTTTATTACTGTATGCAAAATGTTGAACGCTTTTGAATGATTTTCGCTGCTACATTTATGTCCTCTGTCCATAGTTACCTAAACTGTGTAGTTACTTTTTTAGTTGTAATTCTTATTAGTTACATAACTATTCATGTATTAGGTTCTTCCTCTGCTGCAAGATTTTACATTGGACATATTTGTCTTTTTCCTCTAAAATGACAAAACAGTTATTAACCTACTGTTGATTAAAGACAAACAAATTAGTAATCCTAACCGACCAAACTGTCCTTGACTAATATTGAGATTAAATTGAAAAACAAAGTCCTACATCCTTGTTGGGCTTCAAAAAGTCATACAAATATCACTCATTACCATACATTTTTCACCTATGCTTCCATTATCTCACTCATTATTCACTACCATGTCACTTCATTTTCCTTATTGTTCATCATTTATGGGTCTCATTTATATCATCCAAATATTATTTATTTTCAAGCATTTTTAAGAGAAATTCTTGATTAAATATTAGAAAATAATATATTTTACTTCATATATGGAAAGTGGATTGTTTTTGTGACATGTGTAGGTTCCAAGGAAGCTTCCAAGACACCTTTATGTGGCCTTGAATGATCAAATTCGAATTTGATAAGATAAGCCTCATGGAGAAGATCATGATCTCATGGAGAAAATCAAGGATAAAAGGGGGTCATGTGTCTAGATGGTTGAGAGATGTATGGAACTAAAGAGAGATGTGTGGATAATCATTATGAGTTTGTTATCTCAACCCATTGTATAAATAGGAGTACAATATCCTTCATTTGTAATCTTAGAGTTCCATTTGTAATCTTAAAGTTGGTTTGTACATCATGATGGAGATTTTGAAATAAAGAATCATACTTTGATTTTGTTGCTTCTACATTTGAGTCTCCTTTGAAGTGGTGTGCTTGTGGAGTTATGGAGGGTCCCCATGGCCTCACTTGCGTGCTTATTTTAGGTATAATTTAATTTATGTTTTATTTCATTTCAGCTTTTAAGTGTTTGTTAGATGTTCTAATATTGGAGGAGATCCTAAAATTCATGTGCTCTTGTAAGAGAACCTTAGTATCTTGACGAATGTTAGATCTAGGTTTGTTAGATGTTGTAATATTGGAAGAGATCTTAAAATTCATGTGTTCTTGTAAGGGAACCTTAAGATCTCAAATAATTATTAGATCTAGGTTTGTTATATGTTCTAATATTGGAAGAGATCTTAAAATTCATGTGTTCTTGTAAGGGGAACTTAAGATCTCAGATAATTATTAGATCTAGGTTTGTTTAGTCATTGGAAGGGATCTTAAAATTCATGTGTTTTTGTAAGGGAACCTTAAGATCTCCAACAAATTAGGAATCTTTCTAGAACTATAGGTGGCACTCCTAAGTTTACCTTCCCGAGTTGACATTAAATGAACTCTGATTAACATCATCAATTAGACACCAACGTTTTGGCATCGTTGCCAGGGAAGTGCAACTAGAAGGATTTAGTAATTATTTTAAGCATTTGTTTTTATGGACTAATTTGTGGAACTTGGTGACAGCAGGTTCATAAAGTAGTTCAAAGTTTGGAGCATTTTTATTTTTGCACATAGTTAATTTAAATTCAATTCTTATTCTAAACCCCCCATTTCTCACTAATCCATCTACAGATGAAGAATTCGACAATGCTGAACAGGGACTTCTTGGAGAGCAAGGACAATAACCTTGAGCCAACTCTAAGACAAGTTACTCACATACTTGCAAGTCATAAGGTAAAAATTTTAAATCTTGATGTGAGCATTTTCAAATTTTTAGTCTGTAGGTGGCTTCACTGAAAGCATTCTTTTACTTAGAAAATAAAAAATGTTTCAAGTTAATGTAGAGTAGAAAAAATATAAATAAATAAAATGAGATCTCATTAGAAGTCATTAGAATTTTTTGGTCTTATTTTCAAAAATAGAAAGATAATAAATCATCATGAATATATTCAGTGGCACAGTAAGAGCTGCTTCATCTTTGCATTTCTATGTCTTGTTTCTGTATCACGGGTAAGCCAGGAGCTTGATTATCGGAAAGCTTTTTATTTCGAGAGTCTAAACATGCCCGTGACATTGCGGAAAGAGTGTAGACAATGTGAGGTTTGATCACAGATCTTGACTGTGTTTATTATCCATCCACACTAACCCGCATAAATAAAAACAAATCAAGAGATTAGTATGCTCTCTTCCTGCACTTCGTGCGATCAAGAAGATTTATTGATTTTTACAAATAAAAACACTCTCGTTGTAAAATTTATCTCTAATATGACAAAAAAAAAATTGTGAATGAGCAAAAGACCATCTTAAATTTTTTTAGATAAAATCTAGTTTTTTTCTTTAAATTTTAGTTTAAAAAATAATAAAAATAAATAATGAAAATAAAAAATTCACACATAATAAATATCATATATATTATTATTATAAAAAACAAAATTTTTGAAAACAAACAATTTTTAGAGATAGGTTCAATTATCATATATATATATATATATATAATTATATATATATATATATATATATATATATATATATATATATATATATAAGTATATATATATATATATATATATATATATATATATATTAAATTAAAATTTTTAAAATAAAAAAAAATAATAGCCTTCTGAGATCCTGATCGGTTTCTCTTCGTTAATTGAATATCCCAATACATACTCCATGTTTTGTCACAATGCGAGCAATTGGATACTTGCGATGGTAAATGTATAGGAAATGGTTGTAGTTTTGGGCCATGCGCAATATGGATTTGTCACCAATTTGTTGAATCTTTGCCATGACACCTATTTCTTCGTTTTTGTTTCTTTGGAACAAGTGAAACATCATGGAGGAAGACTGTATCCTCAACAAAATTGAAGAAGAATCGTAGCAAGCGCAAGGGTTAAGGTGCAAAAGGATGGGCTCCAAAACTTTTCTTATCTAAATTCTGGAGAAGTATTGCCCTATGTGAAACATCAAGAAGAATTTGCAACGTAGCTTTTTGTAGATAAATGTGAATCTGGAAAGTTTGAGGCAGCTGTGGTTGCAGCCAAGAAAGCATTCACTAAGAGCTCCATGGAATTGAAAAGAACATATATTCGCCAAGGTCATGGATTTGGGAACAATCAAAATGTTGTGGAAAAATGGATCGATTGATCCATATTGATGATTATAATTCAACCAAATCGACACCACTGACCAGATAAGGTTCCCACACAAATCAATCCTACAGGAAATCCATACGCAATCCCTGAAAAAAAAGTCAGTTTTAAAAAGCGGTTTTTGATCAAACCAAGACAAATCTAGACAAACGAAGACATGGGTTTTTTCCACAACATAATGAGTTACACAACCCAAAAATCGTTTGCTTGAATTCCTAATGGTTTGAGAGGGAATCATGCTTCTTTGAGACCCTATTTTGGTAACTTTGTGAAGAAAAACAATTTTTACAATCAATGTGCAGAGAATTACGGGTTTTGCTGGCAGCAGAGAAAATTTTGAGCGATTTGAGTGATTTTGCATGCAGATTTGTTGGCTCGATTTGAGCGATTTTCACCCTCACATGTTGCCTGGCTCAAAATGAGCATCTACAAACCAAAGTCAAGAAAGCCAATACGCCCATCGTGAGGTTGTCAAAGCATTTTGATATGGTCTCTCTCTCTGCTTATTTGTTGAGCAGAAAGGGTTCCCCATCTCTTAAATTGGATCCATCTGCTTCAATTATTCCATGTTTTGTTATACATCCGGATTCAGCCTCATGTTTAGAACATAATGGCAATGCAATGTATTCAACGTTCAGGAAGACATATCCATTATATTTCTCATTGACGTTTGTGCCTTATGTTATCCTTCATCTTCAAAAGTTTATGGAGTCTCCCATGTGGACATGTTGGAATGCTATTAACGGGGCTGTGCACTCTACATCAATCGTGTTAGTTGTAGGAATATTCCAGGGAGTTATATGCTTGCAAAGAAAGGTTTTAACAAGGGACCATAAACTTGTGTATTGGTTCACTGGAGGCATGGCTGCTTTGTCTGCCTTGCTAGAGAGGAAGAGCAGATGATAAGAATTAGCTCTTTATGTGCATCCTCAAGCTGCAGATTCATTGTGGTATATTTTAGTGAACAGACATCTACTTCCAAATATAAGAAACGCTGAAGTGGCACTTTTCTACCTATGCATGGGAGGAATAACGTATTATATGGAGTATGAACTAGACACAATGGCCCCTTTCTAAGAGGGTTGATAAAGCGTTTTCTTGCTTGCTGAAGAAGTACAGCTGACCAACCTCCTAACCTTGGGGCTTCATATTCCTATGTCAACACCTTGAACTCTGGACATACTGCAAATTCAGAAGATAAACATGCTAGAAACTCACATAGTACATCAAGGACAAGAGAAGAGTTGAATCTGGAAGCCTTTTCTGGACTCTGACCACAATGTTGACAAGGGAATCTCTTTTATTTAAGTGGAGTTCCATGATATGTTTTAGCTTTTCCCTTGGCATAGTTAAATTCATTTTGTTTCTCTTCATAAAATTCATTCACAACATTTTATGTTTCACCAGTGACTTGGAGTAGGTAGTGATTATTGTATGCTTTTATAACGTACTCATCAGCAGCAGCACTGCCAGTGCGCCAGACCGATCTGTTGTCGCAGGTTGCCAATTCGCTAGCAACATCGTCCATGCCTTAGAAATGCACCATACACTTCACCATGCCAATTGACCAGTAGTGAAGCAGATTTTGAGCTTAAAAAGACATGGTAATTCTTTTCTTTGGGCGTTGATTGTTTAAAAAAAAAAAAAAACGTTGATGAGTTAGGAATAAAATCCATAAAAAACTTCATTTCAGTGTTAGTTTTTTTTTGAATTTTTTTTATCAGTTTTTAATAAATAAAATTTTGTTGATTTTACAATTTCGAAAAAAAGAAAAATACTCAACTTAAATAATAAATTAAAAAATTTATGTTTTTTAATTTGTTGTTTAAAAAAAAAACAAAAATAACTAAAAAATAATAAAAATAATAAAAAATCTTTGTCTTCATTTATTTATTACTTTTGATAATTTCTTTTTAAATTTGTTGTTTAAAAAAAAAAATCACATAATTCACCTAGATTTGAAAATAAAAAAATGGAATACTTGGAAACAAATTTTGAAAATCGATTTATCAAACATTGGAGGATTCTATAGATGATCATTATCATGTTTTGATAGCTTCAAGTTGGCATTAAACTCATAACATCTTTCTGTTGAATGCTTTTATGTGACATACTAGTATGCAGAACACAACAGATTTTTCTAATGCCAAGCATTTTGCTGAGCACATTTCATGAGTTATCTGACACAAACGGGGAGCATTACTTTGCATGGTTATTTTTTTCGGATTGATACTAATATCATGAATTGAGTTAATTTCAACACTCTGATTTTTCTTAAATCAGTTTTATTTGGTATGAAATTTTTGCGTAAGAATCATGAAGGAAATGTGCATTTCTTCTTGAACACACTTATGTTTTCTTTCTGCCAAGTTTTTTTTACAAGTTACAGGGCAATCAAGTGATCATCAAGGAGATTACATTGTGACGAAAATTGGTCTTCCAAAGACTAAACTCATGAAAAATTCTAAAGACAAATCCAACTCCACAACTACTACCTTGCACCTCCCTTTTTGAAACAAATTTTGAATTCCACCAATTGTAAATCCATAAAGCATGACATTTCCATATCCATTTTTCATAGTAGGGGATCTTATTCATACACCATGCATTTCCTTATATCCATTCCTTACAAGCTTATTGTCATTTTCCTTGTCATTACCATTCCCTTTCATTTTCACCAATAAAACCCTACTTCTATGGATATCATTGAGTCAAAGTCCTAGAGTCTAATTATCTTTGTAAAAAACACCTAGAGGCTTGCATGCCTTAATGACAAGTACTCTTTCCAATGAACAATGGGAGTACATTAATATCTTTTGTTCGTTGGATCTTGTAGGTGACTCGACCACGAAAAATTTATTCGTACCTATAAGGATGTGTTAGGCATCCTGACTCCCATTGGAGTGAAAGGTGGGAGCTCTTGTGTTAGCTAGGGGCATTCATTAACGACCACTAAGTGAACAACTTCTTGC
Source organism: Pinus taeda (assembly GCA_000404065.3). Classification (NCBI taxonomy): domain Eukaryota; kingdom Viridiplantae; phylum Streptophyta; class Pinopsida; order Pinales; family Pinaceae; genus Pinus; species Pinus taeda. The sequence goes on along the minus strand of APFE030105517.1, from coordinate 74,349 downwards.
TATGTTCAGCACCGACACATTTATTCACATAGTAAGATTTGTGCCATCGAGGGTTGAAGACATGAAGACCCATATTTTGTAATAGATGAAGCAGACCTCCTTTCATTATTTTTTTCCACTTGTCATGAATTGAGGAAAAGTCAATAAATAAAGCTGGGGGGGATGTAAATTCTATATTTTGTATACCTTCCAAGCCTTATATATTTTTAGCCATATTCAACAGACTCATCAAATTCATCAGACTATCCAGCAGAGGATCCAGTAGCAGATATGACAATACAGATCCATCTTTCATCCACAACTTGAAGAAGAAGCTTCAGATCAAAATTGTAGCAGTTGAACATGCATGATTCATCCACTTCTTTAGGTAAGTAAGGTATGATGTTTTCTAACCTTTAATCTTGAAATTCTTTTTAGATGTTAAAATGATGATATTTGGAAAATATTCAACTATTTCACTATTCCCTTTCTCATAAAAAATTGTCAGAAACCATCAGTTAGGAGGGGAATTGCACACTTCATTTCTTTCTCTAATTCATATTACATCGTAACCCACATAGTAGCCCCGCAATAAAAACTACTACAAAATGATGAGCATATTAAATGACTTCTTAAAAATGATTGATCTCAAATAAGTAAATATTGATTGTAACACAAGAACCAGTCATTAAAAAGAGATCTCAACAAAGGAAATAGTGATTGTAACACAATAACCAATCATTCAAAGATGGAAATGCTTTCCAAAAATAAAAGTTATCAAAAGATGTGCAAAGTTAAAATGAAGTCCATGGTCGAAAGATGTTTGTTACACAAGAACCAAACATATTGTAAAAGGAAGCTCATCTAAGAATCAGATGAAATAAGTCATTGTAGTAGCTTGCATGAGGACATGCAAGAGCTTCAGTTGGGGGGTATGTTGGGCTTCAAAATGTCATACAAATATCACTCATTACCATACATTTTTCACCTATGCTTCCATTATGTCACTCATTATTCACTACCATGTCACTTCATTTTCCCTATTGTTCATCATTTATGGGTCTCATTTATATCTTCCAAATATTATTTATTTTCAAGTATTTTTAAGAAAATTTCTTGATTAAATATTAGAAAATAATATATTTTACTTCATATATGGAAAGTGGATTGTTTTTGTGACTTGTCTAGGTTCCAAGGAAGCTTCCAAGACACCTTTATGTGGCCTTGAATGATCAAATTCGAATTTGATAAGATAAGCCTCATGGAGAAGATCAAGGACAAAATGGGGTTATGTGTCTAGATGGTTGAGAGATGTATAGAACTAATGAGATATTTGTGGATCATCATTATGATTTTGTTATCTCATCCCATTGTATAAATAGGAGTACAATCTCCTTCATTTGTAATCTTAGAATCTTCATTTGTAATCTTAGAGTTCCATTCGTAATCTTAAAGTTGGGTTGTACATCATGACGGAGATTTTGAAATAAAGAATCATACTTTGATTTTGTTGCTTCTACATTTGAGTCTCCTTTGAAGTGTTTTGCTTATGGAGTTATGGAGGGCCCCCATGGCCTCACTTGCATGATTATTTTCGGTATAATTTAATTTATTTTTTATCTGATTTCAGCTTTTAAGTTTTTGTTAGATGTTCTAATATTGGAGGAGATCCTAAAATTCATGTGTTCTTGTAAGAGAACCTTAGATCTTGACGAATGTTAGATCTAGGTTTGTTAGATGTTCTAATATTGGAAGAGATCTTAAAATTCATGTGTTATTGTAAGGGAACCTTAAGATCTCAGATAATTATTAGATCTAGGTTTGTTAGATGTTCTAATATTGGAAGATATCTTAAAATTCATGTGTTCTTGTAAGGGAACCTTAAGATCTCAGATAATTATTAGATCTAGGTTTGTTTAGTCATTGGAAGGGATCTTAAAATTCATGTGTTTTTGTAAGGGAACATTAAGATCTCCAACAAATTAGGAATCTTTCTAGACCTATAGGTGGCACTTCTAAGTTTACCTTCATGGGTTGGCATTAAATGAACTCTGATTAACATCATCAATTAGACACCAACAATCCTATTTTGACAAATTGAACATAAAGAAACCAATACACTAATACAACTTTCCACCTTGGCAGAGACCAACACTCGGTCATAGTGGCCTAGTTGGATGCTCCTGCATCAGGCTCCCAGGGAAAAAAGAAATCATGACTCTTGTCCATGAGCTTCTCGATTGAAGAACCCGCCTGCTCAATTTGCCAGGCGTCAAGCCATGAACTGTCCTCAATAGGATGGTTCTTCCACTTGACCAGGTATTACAGATATTGCTTCCGCAAAGTACGTTTGGCCACCTGAGTATTGAGGATTCTCTTGATCTCAGGAGGCTCAACGTAAGGCATTTGTCTCATCCAAGTTTCACTTCCCTCCTGGGTATTCCATGTAGGCCATGTGGTTTTGTCTTTTTCTTCTAGGTCAGCAGTGTAAGGAAACAGGTCTGCCACATTAAAGATGGGTGAAATGCCTATCCCTGGTGGTAGCTATATCTCATAGGAATTCGCTGAAAATTTTCAGAGGACTTTGCAAGGACCTATCTTCTTGTACTTCAGCTTGTTGTATGCACCTCTAGGGAAGAATTCCTTGCGCAAATGCGTGAGGACTTCATCTCCCACATTGAACTGCACTTCCCTTCTTTTCAAATCTGCTTGCTATTTATACTTTTTGCTATTTTCCTGCAATTTAATTTTCACCTGCTCATGCAAATCTCTCATCACGTTAGCGAAATATTACCCATTTGCGCTTCACCTCTCTTGCTGTCCGAGATCTTGCAGCTCATGCACTCTGCGAGGATGCATGTTGTACAAGATCTAAAAATGATTGCAACCCATTTTGCGATTGGGCGAGTCGTTATAAGCGAACTCTGCTTGGGCAAGCACTCGATCCCACATCTGCAAATTCTCACCAATCAAGCTTTGTCGCAAGTTCCCTAGACTTCTGTTCACCACCTCTGTTTGTCTGTCGGTTTGTGGGTGATAAGCAGAAATGTAACTCAACTGTGTGTCCATTTTCTTCCACAGGATGCGCCAAAAGTGACCTGTGAACTTCACGTCCCTGTCAGAAAGAACAAAATTAGGCAAACAATGTAACCTGATAATATCTGTAAAGAACAAGTGGGCCACGTGAGTGACATCACTGGTTTTTCTGCAAGGGATGAAATGTGCCATCTTCAAGAACCTATCCACTACTACAATTACCGAGTCATAACCCCACCGTGTCCTTGGTAGACCCAAGACGAAGTCCAAGCTGACTGAGTCCCATGGTCTAATTGGAATAGGTAATGGTGTATATAGTCCCGTGTTTGGAATGTGACCCTTCACTAATTGGAACAATTTACATCTGGTCACGAATTGCTGTACATCTCTTCGCATTTTTGGCCAAAATTAGAAATGGCTGAGCTGCTCGAGTGTCGTGTATATGCTGAAATGTTCGGCTAGACCTCCACTGTGCTTTTCCTTAATAATATTCTCTCCCATCGAGCGGTCAGGAATGTATAGCTGTCCTCCTCTAAACAACAGTTTCTCTTGCAAGTTGTAGTCCAACCATGGACTATTATCTCTCACCAAGGGATTCTAACATGCCTCATAAGGCCTCCTTAAAATCTGTGTTAGTCTATAAATATTTCAAGTGCTCAAAACTTAACACTTGTATAGTACTCTCCTGCAAAAGTAAGGCCCTCCTACTCAATGCATTCACCACCTTGTTGGTATGCCCATTGATGTGTTTCAACACAAAGGTGAAACTCTGCAAGTATTCCACCCACTTGGCATGTTTGTGATTCAGCTTGTGCTGTTGCATCACATACTACAATGTAGAATTATCCTAAAACAACACAAATTCATTTCCCAGCGAATAGTGTCTCCAATGCTTTAGTGCTTGGATGACAACATAGAACTCCTTGTCGTAGGATGAATATTTCTGCCTGCTTTCATTTAACTTTTCGCTGAAAGATGCAACATGTTTATCTTCTTGGATGAGTACAACTCCAATAGCCATACCGCTAGCATCACAACGAACCTAAAAAAGCTTTTTAAAATCTGGTAGTCTTAGGATTGATCTCTCTGTGATCTTATTATTTAGTAGCTAAAAACTCCTCTCCGCTACATCAGTCCATCGAAAAGGCTGACTGGCCTTTTTGATAATGTCTAGCATAGGTGCGCAAATTTCACTGAAATTTCTTATGAATTTCTCATAAAACTTGTCAGCCCATGAAAACTACGTACCTCAAATAAGCTTTTCGGGGTTGGCCAATTAACTATTGCTGCAATCTTCTCTAAATCCATCTTCAGCTTGTTTTCTGCCATTACGAAGCCCAAATAAATCAACTCTTTTTGCAGAAAAGTACACTTTTTTGAGATTTATCAGCAGCTTATTTTGCTGCAATTTTTCCAGCACTTTCCAAACATGTCGAAGGTGCTCCTCCCTTGTCCTCTTGAAAATTAGTATATCGTCCAATTACACTATCACAAATTTCCTGATGTATTCTTTTAGCATTTCATTCATTAACCGCATAAAGGTACTGGGTGCATTGCTCAATCCGAATGGCATAACCAGCCACTCATACAGTCCCTCGTTACTCTTGAAGCCTGTCTTCCAGTCATCCCCCTCTTGAATTTGGATTTGTTGATACCCACTCTTTAAATCTATCTTAGAAAAAAATGCTGCCCCAATTAGGCAATCCATCATTTCATCCATCCGTGGCAGTGGAAACCTATACCAGATGGTGATTTTGTTGATGGCCCTCGAGTCTGTGCACATCTTCCATTCTCCCCCTTTGTTGGGAGCAAGAACTGTTGGAACTGCACAAGGGCTCAAACTCTCCCTTATTAATCGTTTGTCTAGCAGTTCTTGCACCTCCTTTCTAATCTCCTCATTGTCTTTGGAGCTCATCTGATATGCTGCCTTATTTAGCAAGCTTGCTCTGGGTATGAAGTCAATATGGTGATTTATGCTTCTTTTGGGGGGCACTTTATCTGGCAAATCATTTGTCACTATGTCAGTAAACTCTGTAACATCTGCTGAATTTATGTGGGTAAATCTGACACCTCTGTGCGCAACAGCATTGTCTTTTATCTTCTTACAACAACATAGCTCACCTCGTTGTCCTCAACTTATTTCAGAAACTGTTTTCCGCTCATTAACAATACTCTTGTCTCACTTGTCCCTGTTGTTTCTTCCTCCTTGATGGCCACAAGCATGTGCTTGATCCCATCCTTGAAAAACTTATAACAGTTTGTCTTCCCATCATGTACCACTTTCCCATCATACTGCCATGGCTTGCCTAGCAGTATGTGACATACATCCATTGGCATTATGTCACAAATGACCTTATCCTTATATCTGGTGATATGAAATTCCACTTCACATTGTTCATCTACCAGCAACTAATGGCCTTTTTGCAGCCATGAAACTTTGTAATGGGTGGGATGTTTCAACCACTTCAACCCCAACTTTTCCACCATCTCTATGGCCACCAAGTTATCTGTACTACCGCTGTCAATAATTAGCTTACAACACTTACCATGTGACTTACAAACCATATGAAACAAAGCTTTCCGCTGAGTTTGTTCGGTGGTTTCTTTGGCTGCTTTTAACAACACCTTGTTCAAAACTAGGGCTTCCCCCATTTCTGGAGCATTTTCTACTTCTTGGGGAGGTGCCTCTGCTTCTTCTCGTTGTGCAACATACGCACCCATCTGTCCAACTTGATCTGCCACATGACACTCAAATGAATTGTGTCCCCACTTATGACACCTATAACATTGATAACCAGCTCCTCTACCTCAGCCATTTCCCCTGCCTCGCTGATATGGCCTACCTCCTCTTGTGTTGTCCCCTCTTTCTGCTATTCCGGAGGCTTTAGAACTGCTACCTTCCTCATTACTGCTAGCAGTTCGCCCTCTACCATAGGATTGGCCTCTTCCTCTGCCTGTTTCTCGTCCTCTCCTTGCATTTTTCTTTCTAGTAATTTTCTCTTCATCTTTCATAGCACTCTTATACATTTCTTCAATGTTCTTTGGAGAAAGAATACTAATTTCATCTAAAATTTCTAGCCTTGAACCATTTACATACCTGGCTGTCTTCTCCGAGGTATCCTCTGTATAACCGGCCCTTAAGTCCACTCAATAAAACTCCTCAGTGTATTCCCTCACTGTCATCCCCTTCTGTTTCAGATTCTGCACTTGCCTATGTAGTGCAATCTGGTAGTCCTTAGGCAAAAATCTGCCTTTCAACTTGGCCACCATCCTTGACCAGTTTTTGATCTACAACTTGTTCAATCTCCTTCTCTCTGTTTGGACACTGTCCCACCATAGGGTTGCATGTCCCTTCAACTTTGTCACTACAAACTTAACTTTGCGGTCTTCACTGACCTCCTCACACTCGAAATACTTATCCAACTCACTGATCTAGTCCAACAGAACATCTGTGGACAAGTTGCCATCATAATTTGGGAGTTTTGGTTTGGGTTTACTGCGTGTCATTAAGACCGACCTCAAAAGTCTCATTTTCGGGCCCTCTAAATCTGATCCATCTATTTTTGCTACAAATTCCTCTTCGCTATCATCACCTATCTCTGGATCCCTTCTTCTACCTGGTTCAACTACCCCCAAATGGGCAGTAAGAATCCTAATCTCCTCACTCAGTCCTTCCTCTGCTATCCTTCGAACACCTCTGCCATGACCTCGCCTTTCTACCTCCATTTCTCAAACTGACTTTAAATTCTGCTCTGATACCACTATGATGGGACCAACCCACACTCCAATATATGACTTAAGCCAAAGTCTGTCCAGTGCTGATTGTTAAATTGTATTTGGGTTATGATTAGGCACTAATCACACTTTTAATCAATAGATATTTTTCGTGGTTGTTGAAATCATTTATGGCGGAGTGTTAATGTGACAACTAATCTATCCTGCCTCGATCCTGATTTCCCGAGAGTTCATTTTGGCAAAACCCTTGGCATTTTCATCATTTCAAATTTCTGCTCTACAAGGTGCACTCCCTGAGGGTTTCTTCTTGTAATGGTCTTTTTTGTTCTGTCTACAAATGAATAATGAGTTACAGGCTCTGCCTGTGCTGGTGGTGACTATGCTCTTTGTTAACGCGACTCTATCACGCATTCTGGAGGTTGGTTTATTCATTTTTTGGGCACAATTGGTTATTTTATAAGCTCGAGTATGGTATTGACGACTGGTTGATCTTGTCTTGTTCTCAATTTTGACTGTCCTGCTGTTTGTTTGCTTTGCTATGGTTCTGCTACTAAATTTTTTTGTTATTGTCTCCGCATGCTCACATTATAGGCACGGTGGCCTCACTCAGCTCTTATTCCTCAGTTAACTTATCCTTCCATGCTTCACTCCTGCTTTTTTCTGGTCCCAGTGGTAACAAAGTCTTGCCCCTTTGTCTCAGGTGGCTTCCATGTTATGTGGCTCAATAGCCTGCGTTTTCTTTACACGAGCGCGTCCCCGGGTAAGGGTTTTGTTCTCCCTTTTCCTGAATTGTATTTCTCTTCGTTTTCTCTTATGCATGGTTAGACTGACAGGTTTTGCCTGCTTTGGCCTCGCAAGTCAGGGTTCGACCTTAAACGTTGATGGCTTCAAACTCTTTGGTTCTCAAACCCTCTAGTTCCTTTCTGGTAGGCTTTGTCACTACAGTCTTCGCAGGGTTGTTACTAGGGTCTGTAATTTTTGTTGGCCGCGCCATAGTGTTCATTAGTTTGGTCTTTGCTTGTCTCGCTATGTGACCCGAGTTCACCTATATTACAGTTCTAGTATTGTAATTTGTTTTCCTTGAACCATGTAGTTGGGTACGATGATTTTAGTATATCAAACCCTCGATTAGGGTTTACTTTGTTTCATGGACATTATTTCTTCTACTTTTTCCGGCAATGTAATGTTGAAATGTTATGTAGTAACAAACATATATTTTTTCTGTTCCGTTGGAAATGAAAAGAAATTGTGTTGAAGAGACTGTCACGGGTTACCTCTGTTTAGGGTTTGTCCACTTGATGTTCAGGTTCCTGTTTTCTCGTTCAGTTGGTTATGCTGCATTGAATTTTTTCAGCCACCGACTTGTTCACTGTTTTTCTATTCTCGTCTTGAAAAACTTGTGTGCAATCGTCCTGTCAGTACTCTGTTCTTTAAGAGAGGAAATGCATGAAGTTGTATGCTTGCACTTTGTTTGTCATTCTGAATTATTTAATGGTTACGAAATATAGATACACAGTACAAAGAAATTGTTACAGATGGATGGAAAATAAACTTCTTCTCTGTCTCTTTATTACTGTATGCAAAATGCTGAATCTTTTTCAATGATTTTAGATGTTACATTTATGTCCTTTGTCCACAGTTACCCAAACTGTGTAGTTACTTTTTCAGTTATAAGTCTTGTTAGTTACATAACTATTCATGTATTCGGTTCTGCCTATGCGGCAAGATTTTACATTGGACATATTTGTCTTTTTCCTCTAAAATGATAGAACAATTATTAACATACTATTGATTAAAGACAAACAAATTAGTGATCCTAACCAACCAAACTGTCCTTAACTAATATTGAGATTAAAAAGAAAAACAAATTCCTACATCCTATTTTGACAAACTGAACATAAAGAAACCAATACGCTAATACAACTTCCACCTTGGTAGAGACCAACACCCGGTCATGGTGCCCTAGCTGGATGCTCCTGCATCATTTAATATGTTGTTTCTGTTTAATCATGGCGTGTTTTTGTCAGTGGCATGAAAAAATTGTGGTTGACTTTGGTTCTTTTATATTTTTTCTAGTGGATTACTTTGCACATTTGTAACAATGTTCTTGGAAGGCTTCTCGTATGTCTTTTATGACTTCACTACACTGGTTTTTTAATTTGGTTACTCTTTTTCTCAGGTGGGGTTTAGCTCAATAGCAAAACTTCTCCCCTACAATTATTGGAGTTGCTTTGTTCTTGGAAGGCTTCTCGTATGTCTTTTATCGGTTCACTGCAATGGTATTTTAATTTGGTTACTCGTTTTCTGAAGTGGGGTTTAGCTCAGTAGCATAACTTCTCTCCTACAATTATTGGAGTTGCTTTGTTGCATTGGTGAGGCGAGTTTAACTTCTTTCTTACAATTATTGGAGTTTCTTTGTTGTTTCTCTGTTGTATTGGTGAGGCAAGTTGCTTTTTTGAGTTGCTATATTGCATTGGTGAGGTTGGTTGAGTTTTTCTACTTCTTTTTTTGTTGAGTTTTTGAGGTGCTTTATTGCATTGGTGAGGTTGGTTGAGTTTTTCTATTTTTTTTGTTGAGTTTTTGAGATGCTTTATTGCATTGGTGAGGTTAGTTGAGTTTTTTTACTTTGTTTGTTTTTTCCTCATCTTATTTGGTTTGACATCCTAGGGTTTTAATACTTTAGATTTGTTACAGTTTTTTTTCTTCGTGACTTACTCTTGTGTTCTCTAAGTTTGGATCCTATTATTCCAACTTAAATATTTTGTTGAGTCCTAGATCACTCTCCTCTAAATGGGTTGCAGTGTTTGGGTATTGTCTTGAATGCTACTCTATGACAATTTCATTGATGCTTTAGTAGGGCTTGAGGTTATTCTTGATGTGTTTTGTATGGTTGTATCTTAGCTATATGTAGTTTAGTACTTTATTGTTTTGATTAAGTTGTTTGTAGCTTCCTTTTCAATTATAACATTACTCAAATACATGCAAATTGTAACATAATTAGTTCTTTTTCAAATAAAAAACCTATAACTTCCCAAAAAATATTTTAAAGGAGAAAGACAATGCTTATAAATCTTCTATCCTTACAATCACCTAATTTAAATTTTGATTTATTATTAACTTTAATGAAATACAAAATACAAAAATTTATTTTTATATATCTATATTTTCAAATTTAAATTCATTATCATTATCATTATCATTATTATTATTTATACATAGCCAAATTTAAATTTACAACCAATGCAGTGGAATTACTCACATCTTTATTCATAATAATATTATATAATATTATAAATTACAAAATATGAAAAAACTCCAAACTGTACATTGTTTTGTTTTTTTGACCTAGGTCCAAACTAACCTATTATGTGAAGCTCTACACCACTTAAGAAAATTAATTCCCAACAAAATAATTGTCACCTTCAACGTCTGTCCATAAACCTTTATATTTTAAATATATCTATAAAATAAGTGTATACTCTCAATATATTATACATATAGATGGTGTAGGGTTTACAATTTTTCCTGTATTATATCTTATTTACTTTAAATGATAAAAATTCAAAAATTTAAATTCAAAAACTATAATTTAATTCATAGGTTATTAAATGCTTATATCTTTATAATAATTTAAAATAAGTTATTTATTAAAAATATTTATAATAATATTATATTAAAATAATAAATAAAAAATAATAGATAATTATTTTTAACAGTGTTGTAAATTTTTATTTTTGTTATAATCATTTTTAATTATATTTAAAATCACTCGTAACAAAATAAATATCACTGTAACTCATAATTATATATTTTATTATAATAAACTTATACTTTTAATTATAACTCTTTTTATATATAATCTTATTTTATATTATTTTATGAATTTCATATCATTATGACTTTACTCATAGAAAAAGTAAATATAACAAAAAAATTATAATTATATATCTATTATAATAACTTGTACTTTTAATTATCTAACTATATCACATTTTAATCTCAGATTGACCAAGCTCTAAGAAAGATCAAATTTTTTGAGATGCAAATCTCTTTTAGAGTAAAAAGTGATTTGATCTCTCTTGGCCCTTGGTAGTATAAAGTTAAGGATCTAGGTTAGGTTAATTTCCCCCTTTAAATAAGCTACATTCCACATGAATACTATAGGTTCTCGATTATGAAGGTGGTCTTATAACAACATATTTCCTCAAAGTCTTTGAGAGAGTACGAGAGCCAGGAAACCAACAAGCAAGCCAACCCCTCATTCTCTTAACTTGTGCCTTGTTATACTTCTTTACAATATCCCTTTTGTGTATTTCAAAGGTCAGAGGTATGTCTCCTTGATACACTAAGGTGAACGGGAACCATTCTTTCCTCCATCGCCTCCACTCGCATCTTATAAATTTGCTTCCAATAAGTATCTCACATATTCCTACAACAAATGGCTCATTAACCTCAAGATAAATTTCAAGGTTAGTTTCATGGCTTTCCAAGAAGGAAAACTCCACCATGCTTTGGGATCTGAAAGAATGTCCTCTCCTTCAATTTGAAATTAAATATAAATTTTAAGATGCATTATATGGGTGAGATGTGGTTTCTATTACCATATTAGCATTACAACCACATTGCAAAAATTGGGGTAAACAAAACGATTATCACATAAAATAAATTGTTTTCAACTAAGATCCAAAGCTTTCTTCAATTTTCTAGAGAGGATTGTTTAAGGGATTTGGTACAACGCTATATCTTAGCACAATATGTCATAAAAAAGAACACGTATAAATAGATATATTTAACCAAGTGATTGAAGGAACATTGAGAGTGAATCTGATAGATAATTTATCCAAGTCAAAAGATTACCTCTATTTGGTTGATTTTTTTTATAATAATGGGTAGCAAGCTTCATTGAGGATGAATCCATTTGAAGATTTATATGGAAAAAATTCAATAATCCAATGATTTGGGATAACGTAATAGACATGGTTTTACATGAGACAAATTTTGTCAAAGAGATGGAATAGTTTATGGAAAAAATTATCCAGAACTAAAATGAATCTTATGATAGATAAAAGAGTTATGCACATAAGTCCATTATATATAGAATATTTAAAATGGGAAAGCATGTACTATTGAAAGTGAATACAAAGAGAAGCTCATTGAAGTTAGCTATATTCGCTAAGCATGTAGTTGGAATTTTTGGTCCACTTGAAATATTAAATCAGATATCATCAACTCTATATATGTTTGCATTTGTTTCTTCCGTAAAAGTGCATAATATATTTCATGTGTCTTTGTTGAAAATTTATGTGAATGATTTTAACCATTTCATTTATTAGATTTTGATTGATATGAAGCTATAAGGATACTTGCGGGTATAACTAGTAAGTATATTAGAGATCAAGGTCATTGTGTTCCAAGACAAAGTCATAAAACAAGTAATGTTCTAGTGGAGATGATATATCCATGGAGAAGGGAAATGTGAGTTTGAAGATGCTAAAGAAACATACCCACATTTATTTTTTGAATTTTGCATATAAATTTTAAATATGTACACACATATATGGTGTTAAACATTAATGATATCGCTAAAATGAGGAGGAGGGTAATGCAATTCTTTGTTTTTTAATCCTAGTTTAATAATATATATTTTTACATGAAAAAAATTATATGAGACCTCAACTATGTAACAGGTTTGAATATTATCGTTGAAATACATCATCAATTTTATATATACAAGTATAAGTCTATTGGGGACAATGATTCCATGATAGTGTGTGGCGTATAGAGAGCCTAAACCATTTTATTTATATTGTGTTATACCCATAATTGAAATTAAGAGAAAAAGGGTGGTTATGTGAGCTTCTTTGGGTGGATATGTGGCATTGTGAGTGCATGAATATCTAATCTAACCTTTTGGTTGTAGGACAGTTCATTCCCCATTTTTTCATCTTTTTCAAAATTTTTCACTTCCACGACATAAAGAGATTTATATTGAAAGGAGTTGTTGTTAGAGGTTGTGTATTAGTAGTTGTTACATTTTAGAATTAGAAGATGTTTGAGTGTATGAATGAAATGGTATTTCTTATGACACTATCCTTGGTTAAGAGTATTTTGTGCTTCTGACATTGAGATTTCTCGACTAGTAGCTTTCGAGCCCTAAAGGGAAATGGACTAGCTTGAGGGACTACACTATAAATAAGGGGATTCATTTCATTGGGTTGTGCAGAATAGAATGGAAATAGAGTTTTAATTTTAGAATAATTTGATTACTATGTATTTATGTGAGGATAAATATATTTATATCTAGTTAAATGTGATGACAAAGTTGGCCTAGTAACTCATATTATAGAAATTAATATAAATTTTTTACTACTGATGAAATCAAACTGAATCAAGAGATTACAAATTTCCTCTACATTTTTGCTAAATGGAAATCATAATCTAGAAACACATGCAATGACATGCAAGCATTAAAATCATAAGAACACAATGGCTTTATAGGGGAACCCAACTGGGAAAAACCCCACCATTTCTTTTCAGTAATCATATGAGAATGAGAAAATATTGCAATGCCTTGATTTTATCGTGAAGTAGACCCTGCATTATAAACATGTTCTCTTGCTAGTTGTCCTTCTGTGGCCAACACTTATCCAACTCAAGCCTTAGCCAAGCTCCTATTTCCTTGCACAATCCTAGAGGAATTATGCTCGTAAATAATAGGAAAATTCCCTTTTTCCTTGCATAAACCTAATGAGAATTGATTACCCGCTCAGTGTGAAAGAACTGTACATTCAACAATATACAATTGTAAATGAAATGACTAGGTCTATTTCATCCACTCAACTAGGAAATTCAAATTCCATGCATGACTAGGTCTATTTTTATCTGATTGACTAGTCAACTGAAAGACTATAGAATTAACAATAGTCATAACTACTCAACGGACCTTCATCTGACTCAATTGGTGACTAGAGCTCAAGTAACTGAGCTCAAATAACAATAACTCAACTAGATTTATAGAACTTAGCAATCAACTCATGCACAAGTGTACTTCTAGCTTACAAAATTGAATTTATTGACTTGACTAGTACACAAGGCCATGTCACTCTAGCTAACTACAATCCAAGTCATCCTACTGATGTGGAAAATCATTTTTTCCATTTGATTAAGGCAATAGTCAAACGAATCCTTTTCTTGGTACAATTTCAACACTCCCTCTTAGCAAGAAAGTGGTTCTACACAACCCCAATCCTACTCCTATAAGAATATACTATAACAAGGCTGCCTCTCACTATTTTTCTTTACACTACAACAACTGCAACTGAGAAGTATCTAAAATACTGAATCAATTGTGTCCCTAAGCTGAAACTGTATCCTGAGCATCTGACTCTTAATAGTCTCTGCACTTTCTACTGGGAAATATGTGTTGTTGTTGAGCCTCCTACTCTATTGTTAAAACTCTCTATCCTCCTAAGTATATAACTACTCCAACTGACCCTAATCCTCCCACTATTGAATATTGTGGGCCCTTACATCAATGGTAATGGTCCATGAGAGGAGTATACTGAAACTTCTACAGCCCTCCTATGGACCCTGCCCAAATCTTTGTAACTGTAGGACTAAGACTCTACATCACCCCACCTCACTCTTGAAGATATAGCTGGATGCATGGCGAAATCTACCTCTAGCTTCTAGATATTTTTCACTCTAACTCCAATCTATTTCACTTGCCTAGTAGCAACATGCTTCAGAAAATATTTGCAGTCACTGAACACAACTTCATAATGTCTTTCCTCCAATATAGCTAAAAAACCAAAATTTCCTTCAGCCCAGGCACATACATTGAATTTTTCAGGTGAAGATGAGAGCTTGAATCCCTCTTAAAGGTGACAGATCCACGTCTTTTGGTATTGTACCTCTCATCATTACCAATTTCTATGTGCATCTAGAGATGCTTCTTCTCTAGGCTAACTTTTCATATGGAACTAGGAACATGAATCTAGATACCTCACACTACCCATTATAGTGTTGGAGATGCATTATTAGGTGTGTTTTATATTCTTTGCATGACTAGTACAATGCGCAAAGCAGGGGGTTAGAGGAGGGGCGGGAGCTCCCCCTTCATTGCACTAGGGGGTGGTAGGCCCCTCTACGAGGTCCAAGGCAATGCCCCGGGAAATTTTTTTTTGGACCCTATATTAGGTGGGCGGACCTACCTATGGTTTTGTGCATGCATTTAATACATCATTTTTGGCATGATGGTTTTCTTCCCATGGTATTTTACAGATCCGATCAAGGGAACTATGGCTATGTTATAATCTAGGGTTAATGGATTGGGGTTTATGAATGCTTCGACATGTGTATATATGTATTGTAACATTGAAGGGAATAAATAAAAATCAATCTGGTAGTCCCAATTTTGGGGTCTAGGGGAAAATATTTTTGTATTTGTTTTTTTTTCTTGCCATTGTATATTTTTGGTTTTTTAAGAATTCATTTGTAGGTAATTATGTACAAGGTTAAAACCTACATTTGGTATCAAAGTTGTTTCAACTTCAAGGGGACGCATTTGATGTTGAGGGGTTTTGCTTGGGCGTGTGGTATACCCTATTCACTGGGAGATCCATAGGATCGATCTTAAGGTAAAAGAAGATGGTGAGCAGTGGAAAGATAAAGATGATAAATTTAACGATCATAACTTTGAGTTGTGGAAATTCAACATGGAGGATCTGCTGCTGGATAAATATTAGTGGATCACGATAGATCTGGGTACTAAACAAATGGAAATTACAACTAAAGATTGGGTAAAGTTGGATTAGAAAGCAAAGAGCATACTACGATTGTGTGTCTCAGATTCATTATTGTTGAATGTATCTGGGGAACCTACGACAAAGGATTTGTGGGACAAGTTAGGGGCTTTGTACCAATCTAAGTCTCTGGCGAACAAACTATTCTTATGGAAAAAATTGTATAACTTGACGATGAAGGATGGAGACTTGGTAATAGAGCATTTGAACACCTCTAATATTGTGGTAAGGCAGTTGTTATATATTGATATAAAAAATTTAGATGAAGATAAGTGCATCAGTTTGATGTGTTCTCTACCAGATTCGTGGGATAGTCTGGTTGTTGCTATATGTAACAATACAACTACCTTGAAGTTAGATAAAATAGTATGATCCTTGTTGTCAGAGGCGATGAGACGAAAAAATATTGAAGGCCAGAATGAAGATTCCTTGTCTATACGAGGAAGGTCCCATAATAGAAACAAAAATAAGTCCTCAAGTGGGACATCTAAATTTTGAGTGAAAGCTGAATCTCTAGGAAAACCTGTGAAGGTGTGCACGAAATGCGGAAAGGAAGGACACTTCCGAAATTATTGTAGATCTAAATATCCTAAGAAAGGAAATGGATATAATTATTCTCCTTCGGTAAAGGCAAAACCCACCTCAGGTGAAGGCGAGGATGAGTAATTTGATTATTCTTTAAGTACACATGTAGATCATGAGGCATGGTTGATTGACTGAGGTGCATCCTTTCACTTCACTCCCCACAAGGAGTGCTTCTGCAAGTATGAGAAATATGATGGTGGTGATGTCTTCTTAGGGAATAAAAAGATGATAGAATCATCAGATGTGGAAAAGTAAAGCTGAAGTTGCAAGCTGGAAGGATTAGAACACTTCCCAGTGTTCTTCATATTCCTTCATTAGCCAGAAATGTGATTTTTGTAAGTAAGATGGATGATGCAGGCATAAAAATAATGTTTGAGAAACATAACTGCAAAATGGTTCGGGGAGCACCGGCATTGATGCAGGGAGTTCACATTTGAACTTTGTACAAGCTTCTAGGTAGTATTGTTATTGATGAGGATAACAACTTTGTGGTTCCTAAAAGTGGAGCAGAAAATCTTGTGGTATCTAGAGAAAAGACCATGCTATGGAATCAAAGGCTTGGACATATTGGAGAGAAGGACCTTTGAATACTTCATGGTAATGGTATGGTAGAAGGTATGTCTAATTTCTCTCTGAATTTAAATTTTTGTGAACATTATGTATATGGGAACCATAATCGGGTGAGTTTCCTCTCTCATGCTAAGCGGGCGAAAGGGATATTAGATATTGTGCACATTGATGTGTTTGGACCTATGTCAGTTCCATCACTGGGTAAGTCTATGTACTATGTATCATTTATATATGAATTCTCAAGGAATACATGGATATATTTCTTCTGGAAGAAATATGAAGTCCTTGACAAGTTTAGAGTTTAAGGCTCTAGTGGAAAATGAGACATAGAAGAAGATAAAGGTGTTGAGGAAAAATAATGGTGGAGAACTCTCCAAGAAGGAATTTGAGGAGTTTTTAAAAAGTGTGATATAGAATGACATAAGAATACTCCATACACACCTTAGCAAAATGGATTTGCAGAAAGAATGAACATGACATTGATGGAAAAGGAAATAAGCATGGTTAGTGGTGCCGGGTTAGGACAAGAATTATGGGAAGAGGTGATTGAGACTGCATGTTACCATGTTAATATACCACCTTCATCAACATTGGAGGATACATCTCCACATGAGGTATGGACTAGTAAGAAAACCTCTCTTTCACATATGAGGATATTTTATTGTGATGCATATGTACATGTTCCAAAGGAGGAAATAACCAAGGTTGATAGTAAATCTGAAAGGTGCATCTTTATTAGGTACAAGGATGGTTTAAAAGATAAGCTTTGGAACCAAAAAACAAGGAAGGTTGTGTACAATTGAGATGTGGTGTCTAGAGAGGTGAAAGATATTATTAGACAAGAACTCCTACCAAAGGAACCTGAGAAGATAGAGTTTGAGCTAAAGGAGGGAGAATCAGATTCTACAATAGAACAAGAATAAAAAAATGAAGAGCCACAAACTCTAGTTATGAGAAAATCGTTTCGAGAAAGAAGGCAGCCAGAAAGTTATAGTCCATCTGCTTTCTGTCTAAATTTTTCTTTATTTGTTACTAATGATGATCCCAAAAATGTTAAAGAGGTAGTAGTTTTAGAGGATGGAAAACTATGGAAAGAGTCCATGGTTGATTAAATGACATATTTGCACAAAATTAAGGCTTGGGATCTGGTAGATTTTCTTGCTAGAAGGAAACCCATTGGAAGAAAATGGGTGTTTAATAAGAAGATGAATGCAAAAGGAAAGGTGGATAAATACAAAGCTCGGATGGTAGAAAGGGGTTATTCCCAGGTTATGGGAATTGGTTTTTGTGATATTGTTTCTCCTGTTTCTAAGGTAGCTTCTATTAGATTACTTTGTTATGTTGTTTCTTTTGATTTTGAGGTAGAATAGATGGATGTGAAGACAACATTTCTTCATGGGGATCTGGAAGAAGAGATCTACATGAATAAACCTGAAGGCTCTATAGTGATGAGAAATAAAGAACTGGTATGCAGGTTAAAATAGTCTATGTATGGGTTAAAGTCACCAAGTATGTGGTATCAAAACTTTGATACATTTATATGGGGACTTGGCTTCACCAGAAGAAAAGCGGATCATTGTGTGTATTTTAAATTAATTTGTGACCGTGTTATTTATCTAGTATTGTATGTGGATGATATGTTGTTTATTGGAAATGACAGAGATTATCTGAGATTTGAAGACATAATTGTCCTCCAAATTTGACATGAAGGATATCAGTGCTGAAAACTATATTTTGGGTATGGAAATTAAACGAGATCAGACAAAGAGGAAGCTCTAGTTAAACTAGAGTAAGTATGTCGAGACAATACTTCAGAGGTTTAATATGCAAGATATTAAATCGGTGAAGGTTCCTATTCCTGTAGGTGTAAAGTTATGTGTTGAATAGTGTCCCATGACACAAGAAAAGTAAGAGGACATGTCTCATGTTCCATACGCAAGAGCAATTAGTAGCCTAATGTATGCAATGGTATGTACTAGACCATCCATTAAACATGCAGTGGGAGTATTGAGCAAGTTTATGTTAAAACTAGTGTAGGAGTATTGAAGAATAGTGAAGAGGGTTTTCATGTATTTTTGTGGCAATAGTGATTATGGTTTGTGCTGCCAAGGAAGACTAGTATTAGATACAGTTTTGGACATCCATGGATAACAATGTAAACTTTGAAAGGGGAACTATAAACTCAAAACGGGGACTCTGGCCAAAAAACCCTAAAAAAACATAAAAAACAATGCGAAAAATGAAAAGTGTGTATAATGGAACGATGATTTGATTTTTTAGGGGTCAATTTGGAACATGTTTTAAAAATGACAATGACTACAAAATTTACTATGAAATTTTCATGTAGAATATAGATTCAAAATGAAAGTGATGATACTGGAACAATGGTTTTTTTTTAGGGTCAATTTTCCAACTCTTTAAAAAATGCTAGTAAAACCAAATTTTTATGTGCCAAACAAAGTTGTTTATGAGGAAAAAAACACATTAATATTTTTGGTAGAATATCATTTTTCTTTCCTAAGTATAAATTCAACATGTTTTCAACCATAACATGCTAGATACAAAAGAAATTGAAATTTTTTCAACTATAAAATTAAAAAACCATGACATTATGAACAAATTACATCACTAAATGAATTCAAAAGTCATTATTTGTATATTGAATAAAGCATACATTATATCTCTAATTTAATATTGCATTGTAGATATTTTAAACAATAAAATTTATCATAATTAAGACATATAATCCAATAACATAAAAATGCCTCATAACTTCTCATTTAACACCATATGGAAATCATTAATTTTATTTCAATATATGATGCATACATAAGTTATATAAACTGTCTTAAAGAATTATTCAAAATATCTCATATTTTCTTGCACACCATTAGAATTCACATCTTCAGATGAGTGACTGGATGCTGACGAAGATGTCCCATATTCTTCTCTTTCATCACCTAGTGCCCCATCTGAGTCCACATGCATGCCCAACATTTCAAGTTTCAAAATCCTTCTAGATCTACGACTGGTTTCAACAGACTCCCATCTCAACATTGTTCTTTCTGTTAACAAACTTTTCAGAATCTCTATCGTCTTGAAGCAAATAGTTCATCTCTTTGTTAAATTGAAGTCATAAAAAAGTATGTCAACATCCTCCAACTTTAATATGTCTATCTAGCGGCGATTTATATTTGTACCTTTTATTTTTCTCTTTCCACCATTTTTTTTGTCAACTACCATCTCTCACTTATACACACCATTGAATGGGTGTGTATTTGTGGCATACCAATGTACTTAAACAATTGTAACATCCTCATTTTCTGTAAATACCTTTATAACTTTAGCAACCTAGAATGGATAGCCATTGGGATCTCAATTTGCTAGCACTGCAATCATGCAACCTTCCTTAATATCTTGTACTGAACCCCTGTAAAGGTCTTCCATGGCTTCACATTGTGCACGAGATCTTCTGGAACCAATATACATCTCTCCATCCTCTGCCTGTGAAGAATTAATAATACCTTGAGATTGTTATTGTTAAACAATGTTTATTTCCTCATGTTCATTCGACACATTTTGTGGCCAAATAAATGGATTTTTCAAAGGTATATCTTCATTTGTTGTTGTTGAAATGATATCACTTTGATTATTGAAAAAGACTCCCACCAATTTAATCAACAATGTCAAAGTACTCATATGTATATCTAATACATTTTTTAATTTCTTCCAGGCAATCAGAATAATTTATATCTCTATTTTATCTGCATGCATTCTGAACTTCACTAACTGATTGTAATAACAATATTTTTGATGCAAATATTGGATGATCTGGAATGAACTTCAAAAATTGAAAACCTGATGATGGTGCCCATTCTGCAGTAGTTGAATACTTCTTGCCCCATATTAGTGTTTTCCCATCAATTTTTTTAATACGAAATTGACGTTGGAAGCTAATTTCATTAAGTTGTTCAATGCATTTCCCCTCACCATATGATCCTAGAATAAACCTTTGTATGTCAAAAGTTTCTTCCAACACATCAAAAGTAGGTTCTGGCATGTATGATTTCTTAATACATTCAATTAGTGATGGAAAGCTCCCAACTTCCTTCCTCCTCAATGTGGCTGAAAAACGACTGAACATCTGATCAATATGGTCATGAGTGTGCCCAACAAGAAGGAAACCAACCTTTACCTTTTGAAAAATTCTCAACTCAACAAGCATGTTTAGATATCCAAAAACAACCTGATTTTTATTTTCACAGCAAGTGTTGTCCAATTGTAGATACAAAACTTTAGGAAGATTACCAGACCAATGAGAAATTACGTCATGAATTATGGTTATGGTCAGATTTGCATCATTATGAATATTTGGAGTTGTGAAGTACACCCTTGGAAACATTTTCCCATTGAAGACCATACAACCGACCAAGTGAAACTGAATAAAAGTTTCCTCCTGTAAATTTTTGGGTGTGCGAACAAAATGTGATAAGAGTGTTTTCTTCTGGTCCATACCATCAATTATCAAACCCAAATATTTATTTGGATTATCATAACACTTGTTTCGTTGCTTTTACAACTTCTTCCTTTCATTTTTTTGTTGTTTGCGATGCTCCTGAAGTTCTTTGACAATTAAATCTACACAACATAAAAGAAATTCATTAAGAAATATGTTTCCATAGTTGATGACTGTCAAATTTTAGAAGTTAAAGTTATGAATGCTTACCTCTTTCTGACCCTTCACATTTGTCCCTTTTTTATTTAAGAGAAGCACATGTACTGAAAATCCCAATCCTTGTCTTGTTAGGAATACAGACATTGTTGAATTCTTTCTTCTATACTTTCACAAAATATTGATATGTAATAAACCAGCCATGTCCCTTAGCACCTTCTGCATATTCTTTGTATAAGTTGTAGATTTCTCATCTTGAAAAATTATCTGGAATATGTATTGTCTCTCTATTTGACATACACTCTCCATTCTTTGAAAATAAATCTTTCATCCATGACATTGCAGTATTTGATAATGGTCCAAACTGTCTTTTATAACGTACTTCTGAATAAAATGTGGGATCCTTTTCCAAATTTTCTTGAATTCTCGAGAGACAAAATTTCCCAATTGAATGAAACATTTTGAAAGCTTTTCTACAGATATATAAAGTCCTAATATGATAATCATAACCTGACAATGTAGATTGCATGCACCCAACTAAATATGAATTTTGCATGCTTTTATTCATTGACAAATTTCTCTTCCTGCTTTCTAATGCAAATTTGAAATCCATATGTTTCAAGCAATATTTTTGGAAACATTCACTTGAAATGAGAGCGCTCATAGAACTTCTTCTCGTTAATATTCTGCTCTAGCCCTTGTATAACTAGAACAACTTGCATTGATATGAAAAGGTCTGCTCCTACTCCTCGATACAATATTTCTTGGAAACATCTCCATCATTGGATCATCATTTGTATAAGGATTTTCATCATCATTAAGAGGAATGTTATCCACACTATGATCAGCTCTGCTTTTCAAATATTGACTTGGAGGATATTCTTCATCTTCCCCTTCTTCACTGCTACTGTCATAGTCCTTAGAATTCAGACTGAATGGAAAATTTGACTCAATGGTTAATGGATATTCTTCCTCATGTGCATTTTCAGTGCTACTCTCATAGTCCATATAATTAGGACTACGTCGAAAATGTGACTGTTTACTTATTGAAGATGCTACAAGTTTTCCCTTGTCACTACTACCCTTATACTCATTAGAATTAGGACTAAGTGCATCGTCCTGTCCTTCATCACTGTTGCTCTCATAGTCCTTAGAATTAGGAATAAGAGAACACTTTGACACTCCATTATTTTGAAATTCATCATCACTCTCTTCATAATTGTTTCTCTCATAGTCCTTAGAATTAGGACTAAATGGACACTGTGACACTCCAATATTTTGAAATTCATCATCTCGCTCTTCATCACTGCTGCTCTCATAGTCCTTAGAATTAGGACTAACTGGACACCATGACACTCCATACTTTTGAAATTCATCATCATGCTCTTCATCACTACTATTCTCATAGTCCTTAGAATTAGGACTAAGTAGACACTTTGACACTCCATTCTTTTGAAATTCGTTATCACGCTCTTCATCACTGCTTCTCTCATAGTCCTTAGAATTAGGACTAAGAGGACACCGTGACACTCCATTCTTTTGAAATTCACCATCATGCTCTTCAAAACTGCTGCTCTCATAGTCCTCAAAATTAGGACTAAATGGACACCATGACACTCCATTCTTTTGAACTTCACCATCATGCTCTTCATCGTTGTTGCTCTCATAGTCCTTAGAATTAGGACTGAGTGGACACTGTGACAATCCATTCTTTTGAAATTTTTCATCAAGCTCATTATCACTGCTGCTTTCATAGTCCTTAGAATTAGGACTAAGTGGAACCTGTGACTCTTTATTTATTTGAAATTCTCCATCCCCTCTTTCATCAGTGTTGCTTTCATAGCCCTTAGGATCAAGACTAAGTGGAAGAATTCTTGCTATATTCATCAATATGAATAGAGTTGTTATGCGATGAAGATGTTGATGGTGTATAAATCGAAAATTCACTATCAGAACAATCCATCCCTTTCAAATAGAAGATGTTGAATGATACAAAGGGAGAGTCTCCTAAAGATATTAAATAGCTTAGACAATAAAATTCTCTCCAAAAAGTTTCGCAAAAATATTTTCCTCCAAAAATTTTTGCAAAAATATTTCCCTCCAAAAATTTTCGCCAAAATATTTCCCTCCAAAATGTTTGTTAGATTTATTTACCTTCATTATTTTTTTACAAGTTATTTAAAAATGTAAACTAAATTTTTATGGAATAAATCATTAAATTAAATTATAAACTACAACTTCCCATTAATTATTTAATAAGTTAAAGTATATTAATATACTAAGACAATTTGATTTTTTTTTAATTTATAATATATTAAAAAAAAAATTAATCCCACATTTCAACGCATTTTAAAACAATCTCTACATTATTCTCTTATAATATTTTAAAACAAATTATCCCACATTAACCATACGGTAAAACATCTCAGTAATTTCACTTATATAGTAAATTTCATTATCACTATTACTCACATCACATCCAGGTTTTCTGAAGTTCATTGAAAGACTTGTGAATTTGTGAAGCAGTTACATTGCTATCAACAACATATTCAACGAAGAATTCTCGCAATTGAAAGGTAAGTTAAATTTTTTTCCTTGAAAATTT